>JAMPIV010022857.1:0-15924 GCA_024509875.1 Oreohelix idahoensis
AAACTTATTAGCTTATCCCCATTTTCGTTTGCTGTTCCGCTGCCGCATTTCCCCATTGTTCTTTCATTATATGTATTGTGTGTACCAACTTTCGCATTGAGGTCTCCCATTACTATAACAAGATCATATCTAGGTGTGTCTTCCCTTTCTTTCTGCAGTTGTTGATAGAATTCATCCTTGACCTCCTCATCGCTATCATTCGTTGGTGCGTAGCATTGTATTATTGTAGTGTTGGTGAATCTCCCTCTCAATCTCAATCGTATCAGTCTGTTGTTGATGGGTTTCCATTCCAGTAATGTCCTTTCTGTCCCTTTCTGTAGAATAATGGCTACGCCTTCACTGTGCTGTCCATCCTCTCTTCCAGAGTAAAGTACTGTTTCTCCTGTTGCTGTTTTAACTTTTCCTGCCACTGTCCATCTGCTCTCACTTATCCCCAGGATGTGTAACCTATAGTTTCTCATTTCTGCCGTGACCTGTCTTAGTTTACCTGTCTCGTACATTGTCCTGACATTCCAAAATCCTATTCTTGTATCCTGTTTTGCGGTCAGGACCTCCGTTTTCATGTCAGTGGCTTCCTTTCGGCTTTCACCACTGACAGTCATACAAGCCACGGACTCCGAATGTCCATCCCGCAGCAAAGTTTGTTCCTTTGATGTTGTTTCCGTAACTTCATTATTTTTTTTACATAGACAGGGGTGTCAGCCCTATGCTAAAACCCCCAACCTGGAGGACCAGGGTACCAGCTTTTGTCTGACCCCTACCCACACAAGACCCAGTCCAGCTTGGTTGAACCTACCAGGAGTAAAACTCCCACTGTCATAGCTCTGGGGATTGTCAGGGTACGCAAGCTGCCATACCGCTACAAGGTATAGGTACCATTGATGGCAGATCTGATAACTTATGTAAAGTATAAATGTTTTCTTTATGATTATTTTAATAAATTTTAAAATATTTCACGTAGTGCTTATGGCAGTGTAGTGAAACACTGATTTGCATGTAACCTCTCAACAGTAATAGTCTTGACAGACTAAACATGCACATTTGCAGCCCAAGAATGTTTTCGGCGCTGAAAAGTGCGGTTCATCGATTTCTTGATCATCCTGTATTACAAAACATCCCAGACAGGTTTACCACCAGCGCTCTTTTGATATGCACTGTGATACACATTACAGAGACATTGAAACAACTGTTACAGATAAAAACAATTATATTGTGGTTTCTGTTTGGATGTACAATTACACTTATGTTACGCACAGATTCTTTTGTAGGCAATGAATATAGAGATATATATAGAAAGATATTTATTTATCTATTAACACTTTTTGTTGAGAAATACTTAGATTTACGTCGGCCATCTTGAGTTGAACTTGGTGGTCACGCGCTTCTGCGCAGGTGTCGAATTGAGGTTGTCGAGAGAGACTTCCGTGATGATGGGCGGATCCTGGATCGCTGTGCGGGACAAAGGTCCGAAGATTTGTTCTTTGCTGTAAAATTCTGGGAGAAGGCGAATCGTCTGTTTGACTATTATGTCTATGTTCCTCCCAGAATCTATTCTTAGCGCCAAAGGATGGCGTGTGCTATTTTTCTAGCGTTTTCTAGGATGTTAAGGTAACGAAAGACATTTACTGAACTTTTCGTTATGCCTAGACCTGCAGCCAGGGATATGGTCTGCATATGAGTGAGCTGAATTCTTTATTGACGACATTGTGCTATCAGCACCAATATCTATTATGTACATTGCATTATTATATAGATATAATCTACACAGCATTATCGATGTTTATGAACAGAGCCCTTTACTTATGCTTCATTATGCATCTTCGCAGTGAGCGACGCTCACTGGAGATAGAAGCCATTTTGGATCCCGCCTTTGCCTAAGCGGATCATCGTTCGGAGAACAGGAATGCCTTATTATCTGATGATGGTACAGAGATCTATCTACTATGGTAACCCACTACTGTGGTTTAAGATTGTCGTCACATAAGCCTACTGATTTCTTTTTCTTTGATCCTTAGCCGCCGACCGTCAAACCAGTCAGTGGCCATCACGCCTAGTGGCGTCTTGTAGGGCAACAACAAACTGATTCCACTTTGCTCGGTCGGTGGCCATCCTTCGTACAGTGCACCAACTCTGGTTTATTCTTTGCATCTCAGCCTCCACAGTCCTCCGCCAGGTTGTTTTTGGTCGGCCTCTTTTTCGTTTTCCTTCAGGGGTCCAAAGCATAGCTGTTCTTGTGATGGCATCGGGGTCTCTTCTGAGGACATGACCAACCCAGTTCCAGCGTCTTCCAGCTATGATGGTGTGCATGTCCTCTTGCTTGCTACGAGTAAGCAGATCTTGGTTAGTGATGGTATTCGGCCACAAGATTCGGTGAATTTTTCTTAGGCATGTTGTGTGAAAAGAGGACAATTTCGACATTTCCTTCTCTGTAACTCTCCAGCATTCCGCACCATAGAGAAGCACAGAAAGCACACATCTCTGTCATAATGCCTTAATATCTGATAATGGTACAGAGATCTATCTACTATGGTAACCCACTACTGTGGTTTAAGATTGTCGTCACATAAGCCTACTGATTTACGAGTTGTAATTCCTCGACAGAAGAGGTTCTGTCAGGGAGCCATTGATGATAAACATTTGCTAACATTAACTGACAAGATCAGTCAGTTAGGCTTGGGAGTAAATACAACTAGAACCCTGAGTGACTAGCTACTAATGTTCTGTTGTATCCACATTCTATACGAATGCATATTTGATGTCGTAGACCATTTTTTCAAGCATGTGATGTTGTTGCCAAACTGTTCCAGTGACTATATATGTGTCGTCAGAGTTTGCGTCCTATTAAATGTATGAAATTATCAACAGTAGTTCCAGACATCATTGACTTCTAGATACGAGTGTATGAGTGCATTGTTACCTATCAACTCTACAGAACAGTACACCCATTCGCGTAACTCACATCTGTACTCTCACGCAATATAAACACTGTCCCTTGTCGGGGCCTCAATACTCCATGGACAAGGTGACCTGTATGCCCAACACTGTGTCGGTTCGAGTTGACCATCAACCTTCATCAAGATGACTAGTACACACAAACTACATGCACCACAGTCACCCTTATCAATGTAATGTAAAATGTGACGCTTTTGCATGTACAGTTTGCAGCCTACATTTATCAGTGTGGTGGCTTCATGTACACAGCATTTTCCAGTGATAAGAGGATATACACTTATCAATGTGGCGGCCAGATTTCTGGGTCTAACCTTCGCAGTATATCCATTTAGAAGTCAACTACTGATTGTTTCCTGACGCCTGATACGACACACGAACACCAGCAGTACAAGTCTTCAGTCGATGTCAGCATTTTTGTCACGTGACCTGTCCTGTCAAGCGAATGCGGTAATTAGGTCAGACGTTGTTTACATCGAACAGACAGTCTACACATCAGAGTTGAATGAAATATTTAACAGTGTTAGCAAGAAGTACAGTGCAACTGAAGTGAGAAGTCCTACTTGTTATAGTTATAGAAACTGTCAACGGTGGATCTTCCTGCACTGCTCTATGTCGTGTTAAACTTTAAAGTATTTAAGGCCATAATTAATTATTTATTTAAATTACAGTACCATTATATTGTAACAACTGAGCCTTCTTTGCAACACACTTCACACTCATGCTATATGTATTTATGTTTACATGTTACATGTTATTTGTTTATATATTATATTAGTTTATATTTCTGCGGGTAGGTTGGGCAGGTGACTAATATAGGGATACCACGTCATAGAGGTCCTATATTAGTGTTCTGTAGGTGCAATTATCTTGATTGAAAATTTGCTTGCAACATTTGTTGCTATTTTTGTTAGCAGTGACGAGCTGTACTCATCGTTGTTTTTGTAATATTTTTTCTGTTTTTCAGTTTTGTTTTGATTTGTCTGTATTTGTAGGTCTTTTCTTTCCTTTCATTTAGTTGTATACACCCTTTATATTTATACACTGTGACGTCATTTGTTTTGTTTATTTCCTCGCAGTTGTCATCACAGGTTCTGTGATAATTTTCTTTAGTTTCCTATTTGATTTTTTTTATTCCTGCGAATGTTTTCATATTGTCTTTTATGATTGTCCTTTTTTATGTTGTTGGTTGACATATGCTATTATGTTGTTGGTTGACATATGCTATTTATGATGCACTATTAGCTGTGTAGTGCACTTGTGGTATAAAATCAACTGGTTGTGGATTATTATTATTATTATTATACAGTTGATTATACAAGACCTTAATAAAGGCTTGTCTCCCACAGAGATTGGGATAAAGTGAGCTGATTAATCAAGTTTATTAAGAACTTGTTTCCATTTACTTCGAAATAGATTGCATTATTATTTCAAGTAACTAGTCACATATTATTAAACATTATGGCGACTTTAGACTACTTTATCAAGCAAGGGATAACCTTGGGTAAAACTGAGGAGAGATTAGAAGAGTTTGCACTTGCTCAATATGCTAAAGCACAGAAGGCTGAAGAGAAAAAGTTACAATAGGAAAGGGAGGCTGAAGAGAAAAAGTTACAACAGGAAAGGGAGGCTGAAGAGAAAAAGTTACAACAGGAAAGGGAGGCTGAAGAGAAAAAGTTAAACAGAGAAGCTGAGGCTGAACAAAAGAGATTAGACAGAGAAGCTGAGGCTGAACAAAAGAGATTAGACAGAGAATCAGAAGAAAAAAAAGATTCAAATGCAGCTAAACAGAGAAGCTGAGGCTGAACAAAAGAAATTAGACAGAGAAGCTGAGGCTGAACAAAAGAGATTAGACAGAGAATCTGAAGAAAAAAAAGAAAAAGCAAAGATGGAACATGAACAGAAACTCTTAGGTTTTGAGTTAGAGAAATTGAAATTGACAAATGTGATCGGTGTTAATCAGTCATCTAGTACTAATAGAAAACCTTTTACTTATAAGGTCAAGCTACCACCGTTCAATCCTTCCAGTGACGACATAACATTCTGGCTGGATAGATTTGAACGTTCTTGTCGAACTCATAATGTGGATAAATCACAATATGCTAATCAGTTATCAGAGAATTTGAAAGGTGATTCTCTTACTAGTTTAAGCTTGGTAGAAGAGGCTGATAGGAATAATTATGATGTTATTAGAGCAGCCTTGATAAAAAAATATCAATTGACAGAGGAAGGTTACCGTCTTTTGTTTAAGACAATGGTACCTGAAACAGGGATAGAATTCTCAGAATTCATTGCAAAAGCAAGTCTTACATTTACACGATGGATTGAGCTATCCAAAACAGAAAAAACATATGAAGCACTTATGGACTTGTTGCTTAGAGACAAGATCATGTCTTGTGTAAATAAACCATTCCTTGAATTCCTACATGAGCGTAAACCCAAAACACTAAAAGAAATGAAAGAATATTGTTGCCAATATGTCACTGCATATCCTGACGTAACTTTTGGCAACACTAAGATTAAGGAGAGTATGCCAGTTGCTTCAGCAACACCTTACAATCCTAATTACTCACACAAATTTCAAGGAGCTCAAAATAGGTTTGATAAAAAGGGTAACTGGAATAGTTATCAAAACCAAGGTAATCAATCATATCAGGGTTCTTCTTCGAAGGACTGGAGACGAGCTGACAGCCCTCGATACAGTGATTGTCACAACTATAGACATTTCCGCAAGGGAAGTCATAATAGGAACTATCCAAGTCATCCAACATGGAGACAACAAAACCAAACTTACAGAGATTATCATTATAATGAGCATGATAATTGTAACCATGAAAACTATGACTCAAACCCAAGTAGGGGTTACAATAGATCAAACAATAATAATTGCAGAGGCAATAATAATCGAGGTAGATCACAATACAAAAGACATAAATCACATTATAAGGCAAACTCTGCACAGCAAGAGCCCCATGAAGCCTGTAATCAGACTAATGATAATAAAGACTCTACTAAAATGGCATGTTCTGCTTTTGATTTTGGGACAGCATCTCAGTGCCCCCAATTCAAAACATTATTCGAACCAACCACGGTGTCTATTTAAGTCGTGGTCACCCTCTTCCCGCTCTTCCTGCGTCAGTCGCGCATGATGGAAGAGGTTCTCTTGTCTTGCATAAAGGTTTAGTAAATGATAGCCCAGTCTCAATTCTTTTTGATTCTGGATGCATCACCATTTGTGTTAGGCAGTCACTCGTAGATCGTTCCCGTGCCACAGGTAAAGTTGTCAAATGTGTAACATTCGGCGGCACGTTGGAGAAGTACTCTACTGCTATCATTAAGATTGCTACTCCTTTCTTTACGGGAGATATGCACGCATGTCTTCTGCCGAACCCGATCGCTGATCTTATCATCGGTCGTATTCACGGAGTCAAAGAATGCACTCCGCAACAAATTGCTGTTTGGGAAAATCAAAATATGCAAACTGTTAATGCAGTAGTCACAAGAGCTCAAGCTCTTAGTATGCCTCAAACTTCATCTAGTGAAGATAATGGAGCGCATAACCAAGATAACCCCCTGGTAATTCCTCGTGACCCGTTTATAAAATAGCAAGAAGATGATCCCCCCTTAAAGAAATTCTTCACTCTTGCAACAAAAGGTGATCCAAATAAAGATACAAATCGTTAATCTTGGATTACAATGAAGAATGGCGTACTTGTACGTATGGTTCAAGACTCCACTAAGTCCATGCATTCTCAGATTCATGTCCCCAAGAATATGAGAGTTAAAATTTTGCAGCACGCTCACGACTCTCAGTGTGCTGGACATATGGGTTTTTCCCGTACTAAGTCAAGAGTCCTTGCGGCTTTCTTTTGGCCATTGGTAAACAAGGACATACGGATTTATTGTCGATCTTGTAAAGTATGTCAGGAAGTTAAATCCAAAGGTCCACGGCATGCTGCACCCATTCAGGCTGCAGATATTCCTTTTCGGCCGTTTCAGAAATTGGCTATAGACATTATTGGTCCATTTAAGATCAAGTCTGCCAGAGGACATCAGTTTATCTTGACGTGTGTTGATATGTGCACACGTTGGCCAGAGGCTATTCCTCTGAAGAGCATTTCTACTGCTGATATTGCAGATGCTCTTTGGCTCATATTTTCTCGTCTGGGATTCCCCAGAGAAATATTATCAGACCATGGCACCCAACTAGTATCGGATACCATGTCTCAAGTAATGTCTACTCTGCAGATAGAAAGATCTTTGAGTAGTATCTATCACCCAATGTCTAATGGGAAGGCCGAACGCCTAAATAGAACACTCAAAAACTTACTTGGAAAGATAACTGAGGATCATCCTCAAGATTGGGACAGGGTTTTACCCGCGGCCCTCTTTGCTTACAGAGAGGTCGCCAATGAACATACAGGATTTTCTCCCTTTGAACTTGTCTTTGGCGCGCGACCGCGCGGCCCTATGTCTTTGCTTCATGATCTTATAACCGCTGATAATATTAACGATGACACAAAATCTTCTTACGAATATGTCATCGCGCTTAGACACAAGATTATCGAAGCATGCAAATTAACATTCTTCTTCTGAATTTGCTAAACAGAAGGCAAGGCAATTTGCCAATAAAAAGAGACACTTACGACAACTTTGTCCGGGTGACAAAGCATTTGTTTTGCTACCTTGTAGGGAAAACAGACTTCTTATCTCTTGGAAAGGTCCGTACGATATAATATCGAAAATTTCCGATGTTGACTATATTGTAGATATTGACGGGAAGCATAAAACCTTCCACATCAACATGCTTACGGAATTCCATGAACGTCCAGATTATTTGCAGCCAATTTTTCAGGCGACGGACGATTCTAAAGTCCCTCATGGTCATTACTCATCCCTGTCCGTAATACAGGATGAGGAAACAAGTTTCTCGGATGTGAATCTTCCTCTTCCGATGATTCCACATCATTCTAGTGAATCATGGAAAAATGTCACTGTTTCTCCTAATTTATCTATGGCGGAACAGCGACAAGTCTCGTCAATGTTACAAACATTTCAGGATGTCCTTACTGACATTACTGGACATACCCATGTCATTGAACATGACATTATTCTAACTGACCATAATCCTATTAGGGTCAGACCTTATCCTATCCCTATACATTTTCAAGCACAGGTCGAGAAAGAGTTGGATGAGATGATAGAATTAAAAATAGTCGAACCATCCCGTTCAGCATATTCTTCGCCGATGGTTATTGTTCGGAAAAAAAGACAATTACATACGTCTTTGCGTTGATTATCGCAAATTGAATCAAGTTACGAAATTCGATGCTGAACCTATGCCTTTATTAGAAGAGCTACTTGCTAGGCTTTCTAAATCTCATTTCTTCACTAAACTTGACTTGTCTAAGGGATATTGGCAAGTCCCTTTATCTGAACACGCCAAACCTCTTACTGCTTTTTCTACACCTAGGGGGTTGTTTCAATGGAATTTCATGCCTTTCGGCCTTATGAACGCCCCAGCTACATTCGTACGCATGATGCGTCGAATCCTATCTTATCGTTCAGATGTCATTGCATACCTAGACGACATCTGTCTTTTCAGTGATACTTGGGAAGATCACTATTTGGAGTTAAATGAATTACTGTCTACTTTACGCAAGCATAAGTTGACAGCAAAACCCTCTAAAGCCTGTATTGGTTTTAGCGAAATTTCTTTCCTAGGTCACCGTGTCGGTCATGGTTTCCTAAAAACAGAGGACCATAATACCAGTAAAATACTTAACATCTCTATTCCTAAGACTAAAAAGCAAGTGAGAAGTCTCTTAGGTCTTATACAATTTTATGGACGATTCATTCAGAATCTATCCTCTATCATGGCACCTCTTTCTTCGTTACTAAAGAAAGGGTCTCCTAATATGGTCCACTGGTCTCAGGAATGCCAATCCTCTTTGGATAAGATTAAAACTTTGTTTTCAACTCCACCTATCTTAATGTTACCTACTACATATAAGACATTTGTTCTTCGTAGTGACGCTTCATCCACTGGGATCGGAGCGGCACTAATGCAAGAGTACTCAGAAACTCTGCATCCTGTAATGTATATCTCTCGAAAACTTAATGCGGCAGAAAGGAATTACTCGGTTTTAGACCATGAATTATTGGCTATTGTTTGGTCAATTCTCAAACTTCAAAGATTCCTTCTTGGCGCGCATTTCATTGTGGAAACTGACCAGAAAGCTCTTACAGCTATTCAAATTAAAAATTTGAAGAGCTCGAGATCAACTCGATACGCGATTGCTCTTCAACCTTTTCATTTTTCGGTACGAGCTATCCGTGGCTCAGAAAATGTGATGGCAGACATTTTGTGTAGATGCCCACATGATTCCACCTAACTGTTATGTCTTGGACTTTCTAATACGTCTAACTCTACAATAGTTCTTTTCTATATCAAAATAGGTACACATTTGTAATATATGATATATTGATTGTATCACCACTTAGGAGTTCATTAATGTATATTTACCGCTGGTCTTTTTATGATTTTTTTTCTTCTTTGTTAATCATGAACTCATAGTACCTAATATGGAATTATTGTATGAATTATTGTATGGATTTTGATATTGCCAGTATTGTAATATAAGTTGGTGACACCTCTCTGGAAATATTTATACTTAGATAAATACTTTCTCTGAGATGTTGAGATATATTCTCGCTTGTCGATAATATAAGGCCCTTAAACAAAACCAAAAACAAGATAATAGAATAAAAAAAAGAAAAAAAAAGAGAAGAAAAATATAAGAAAACGAGGAGAAAAAAGTAAAAAAAAAAAAGCGTAAAATCATAGAGAAAAAAAAGACCTAAAAAATATCATAAATGCGCAAGTAATAGACAAAAAAAAAGAAGAAATCTCCGACCTAGAGTGGGGTTTGTTGTCTCGAAACCTTGAGAAACCTCTTTTTCTTTTTTTTTTTGCTTTTTTTTTTTTTGTTTATTTTTCTTGTATCGTTCCTGTCAATACTGTGTGTTTTTGTTTTTTTTTTTGAGTTTATTCAGTTTTTTTTTTTTTTTTTTTCGCTACTTTTTTTCTGTTGTTCTTGTATTTCGAGTTTATATCATCCAGATTGCATACTCAGAAGTAAGTAACCAGTTGTGATTATTTATAGTTATGTTTTTTTTTTTTCCAGTTTAGTGGGTGTCCACGAATAGAAAAACAGATCGATCCAGAAAAAAAAAACAAAAAAAAAGATCGAATGTAATTAACAAAATTAAAAGAATTGGTAGTACTAATCATATAGAAATGAAGAAAAAAGATAAAGATGATAAGAAGAGAAAGGGGATGTTACGCTATCAACTTACAGAAAAAATAAGCAAGACCACCTTCGGGTAACTCACATCTGTACTCCATCGACGCAATATAAAATACTGTCGAATATGTATAAGCCCCTACAATACTCCATGAAATAAGATATATAAATTAGAATAAGAAAAAAAGGTATGTCGGGTATAACGAGTTGACAACGATATATACCTTCATCAATAATTCTGATGTTTACACACAAACAAATTTATGCACAGTTGACCCATAATCAAAGTAATGTACCCGTCTAGCAACACGCCCTTTTGCAATCCACAGATATGCAAGTTTTTATTTATTAGTGTGGTGGCATCAATAAGATATCAATAACAGCACTAGTCTAGTGAATAAGACTATATACAATAAATCAACCCTCTTAGCCCCTCCCCCCCCCCTTAGCTCTCCACAACCATCCAATTCCAGTACCCCCAACCTCTTGTTTGTACCAGCCCATACAAGAAACATCGGTTATTAGAACAACGTATCGAAAAAAGTATAAATGAAAACAGATACAACACAAAAAAAATTAAGTCGATTTGGATCCACTATTCAAGGACCTCACAAAAAAGTCAGAAACTGGTGTAGAATGACTTCATATTAAGAGAAACATAACACGCTTAGCCACCAGTACAACATTAGAAGAAAACAGAAAAAGACATATAATCAAACGTCCATTAAATCAAACAAAATACAATAAGATTAGGCATCCCAATCACCTCCGCACATCACGCTGTTTTTACGAAATACATAATAAGTATGAAGTTCAAAAAATGCGAATCCATGTGCCCAAACCAACAAATGATGAACAAAGATAATCACAACTACCCTGTCCTACTCACCGCCACAAAGATAATGTTAACTCCGCCCGAACAGACCCCCCCCACCCCCCCCCCACACACATCCAACAGATGTGCAAAAACCAGTAAAAGAAAAAGAGCTTCCACTGTCACAACCCAACCTACACCCACCCTTACCCTGACCTAAGTACCAATATTAATTAACAGCACTATAATATCAGTTCCTTCATGGACTTATTCTACAATAGATAACCACTGAGATATAAAATAGTCCCAGACTACCCCCCCCCCTCACACCACCCACCCAAATAATGTGCATATTGTTAGAACAGAGCTCCACTGTCACTCCAACTTCACCACAATAATAATTGTGATATTGTATAACAGACTCAACAGTCACTTACTCCACACACAAGTATTGTAGGATAATGTTATAGCAGACTCACTGACCACAACTCCTCCAGCACAAAAAAATGTGATATGTAATACAACAGCACTGTCACACTCCACAGTATACACAACATAATGTACGCTGTGTATAACACGTCTTAAATGTCACTACATCACACACAAGATAATGATAGATGATTGTATATCGAACTCACTGTCACTAACACAAGCACAAAATATAGTGTATATTGTATAACATACTCACTGTCACTACTCACACACAACAAAAGTGGGAGATATTATATAACAGTCCTTCATTGTCACTACCCACACCAAGATATTGTGATATTTATATATCAGCTCAACTGTCACTAACTCAAACACAAAATATTGTGATATTGTATAGCAGAACTCACTGTCACTACTCACACACAACATAATGTGATATTGTATAACACGATCTCATTGTCATCTACTAACACACACAAGATAATTGTGATAGTTATGTATATCAGTACTCACTGTCACTACTCAAACACAAAATATTGTTATAATGGAATAACAGACTGCACTGTCACTACTCACACACAAGATAATTGTGACACTAAATAACATTCTGACTTTATATAACACACATTAACAAGATAATAGAGTACAATATAAAAACACAAAACCTACTGACACACACACACACAAACTAAAAGATAACCAGTGCAGACATGACATACCACACTTATAGTCACCAATCCTAGAACCACACAAGCACCATATGTTATTGACGATAATCACTAGCAAGTATGAAGATGTTCAAACACTTGATTTATTTTTATCAACAATTTGACACTTCTACATTTTAAACAAAAATTGAGGGGTTTTTTTTATTCCCCAAGATTCTTATTGTACACAAGTAGTTTTATACTTGTATTAACCAATACAAAACTAATCTTATTTACTCAAGCTGTTTTTCTTGAATAAACCAATACATAAGAACGGACTTGCGGCAGTATGCTAACTTTAATTTTTTACCTGGTACACAGAAAAACGTAAAAATAAATTTATATTTTTTTTTATGAGAGAGTGTTTTGATTTTTTTACAAGGGGCCCCACCCCCTGGGTGCCCCCCCCACCCCACAGTTGGAGGTAGAGCGTTTTTTCCCCCCCCCCCCCCCCCCCTTTTTTTTAAAAAATAAAAAAAATCCTCTCCTTTTTTTTTTTTGTAGAAAAATATGGGGTAGTTCCCCCCCCCCCTCTCCCCCCAATACGTCCGTTTATTTTTTATGCAATGGTTTACCATCCTATATTTTTTTGTTTTGGATCCCCCCCCCCCCCCCCCCCCCAAAAAAAAAAAAAATCAAATGTCCCCCCCACCCCCCCCCCCATAGAAGAAGAAATTTGTTTCCCCCCCCAAGATAATCGCTGGTTTTTTATTTTTTATTATTTTTTATTGGGCACACATACACAGAAAGCACACCGTTGGGGGTGGGGGTTTTTTTACCCTTTTTTGTAGTTTAAAACGTCGGTCCACCAATTAGGCAAAAAAAAATAAAAAAAAAAAAATAGTTTTTTAATATTTAATGCGTGTCGATTATATTTCCGCACCGACGGTGCAAAAATTGGGAGGGGTAAGGTTTTGTATCCCCACCCCCCCCCCTTTTGTAACCATTTTTAATTAAAAGTTTGAGTGGTTTCCCCTCCCCCCCCCCAAAAAGTTTGGGGGGGTTCATCCCCAAGAAAAAGGGGGCCCCCCTTTTTTTTAATTTAAATAAACCGTGACCCCCCACCCCCCTCCCCCCCCCCCCGTGGTGGAACCCCCCCCCCCCCCCCCCCCCCCCCCCCCCCCCCCCTAAGTGATATGGTGGTTTTGGGGAAATTATATTCCCCCCCCCCCCCAAAAAGACCCAAATTCCCCCCCCCCCCCCCCCCCCCCCTATATAAAAAGAAAAAAAATTTTTTGTGGCCATTCCTAGAATGGTACCCGAAGGAGCTATGAGCCTCTATAATCTATCGTAGACGAAGAATTCCTACGAGGGAACAAGTTTATTGGAGTTAATAATTATATTAAAAATGCCGTTGTGCCCGTGCCAAAGTCGTGGCATGAGTTTGTGGAGGGAGGTTAGTTAAAACCCAAAGTACTAACCCAGATGTATCTCATATCTACGCCATTGTTATTATATTTTGAACTTACGTTGTAAGTAATGAAGTCTATGTGATCAAGACAGTCTTTTGTTAGATGAATGCGGTATTGGTGGTATGAGAATCCGCACTTAGTTGGATGTCCTCAGACAAGGTCAACGGACATTGTTTATTACTGTTCATCAGATCATAACATGAACATTCTTGGGATTCTTATTAATTGAATGTAAGGAAGAGGTTTGAAAGGGATCTGCCCGCAATACCAAACCACCATCATAGATGGTAATTAATTTTCGTCATGAACATCATTACTATGCCTCCATGTTGATGTTATCCGTCAAGAACAATGTCTCGTATTGTTGAACTTATACCGTCAAATAAAAATATGTTAAACTGTACCATCCACCTTACAGTTTACTTCAGTTCCTGTCAGGCCTTGATTGACATGCCTGACGTTATACTCCATTACCTGTTGAACTAATTGACAGTTCATTTTGCATTCCGCGTTTAGTAGCACGATCAAACAAGTCATCTGTAGACCCAGAAGAAACTCGCTCTAACAGTAATTGGCGGCACAGTGTGTTTTGGACAAGCTTCAAAGGGAATCGTAACTCAATAAATTTTCAAGAATCGTTATACAGAATGACCTCGTGTCTTCATCATGGAATCAACACGACGGTTAGCAGAAGGTCAAGGTCATCAGTGAACCTCAACATCAAGTTCTCCAGAGACTAACTACGTTGGACATCATCATCACTTTAGTCCTCATCACGTGCGAGCTTTACTCATATACTCAAGGTGAAGTATTTCAAAATCTCAAACGTACATTTCCCCCCCCCCTCCCCCCCCCCCCCCCCCCACCCACGGAAAAAAAAAACATTGTTAAAAAAAAACCCCTGTTAAAAAAAAAAAAACTGGGGTGGGGGGTTTTTTTTATTTTGTTTTAATTTTTTAACAACCCTTGGGGGATAAAAAAGGGAAAACAAAATAAAAAAAAATATTTTTTTTTTAATCCCCCCCCCCCCCCTTTTTTAAAAACCCCCCAAAAAAAAAAACCCCTAAAAACAAAAATAATTTAGCCGAAAATTCCCGGTTACAAGCTAGAAATTTCCCCCCCCCCCCCTAAGCATCAAGTTTTCCCCCCCCAATTAGATCACTTGTCCACTAAAAAAAAAAACAATCACCCCAACCCCCCTCCCCCCCCCCCCCCAAGTATTTAACCCCCCCCTTTTTAAAATTTTTATGAAAAAAAATAAAAAAAAGGTGTTTTTTTTTTTATTTTATTTATATTATATTTTATTTTTTTTAAAAAAAATATTTTTTTTGTGGGGACAATTGTATTGTTTAGTTATTTGATCGCAGTTATCATCGTAACTCCTTTACGACATTCTATTTTAGTTTCACATTTTTATTTTATTGGATTTCTGCGACTGTTTGCAAATTGTCTTTGATTATTCGTTTTGTCATTGTTGTTGCTATTGTCTATGGCTTTTGTTGTTCATAACATTTCAATTACATAAATTAATTTATTGGGATTTATTAATATATTTGACAATTATATGAGTATGATAGAACCGTTCTAGGACAGGAACGAAGACCACTCGGTGTATTAACAAGGTTAATTAATTTACATTAATTAATTATCATATATTTAGAAATCAAGAGTATTGTGGACTACTTATAAAGCATAATGTATTCACTAGATTATTTCACTAAACAAGCGAATGCCCTTAATATGACTCCTAAATAGATTATATATTTAGAAAATCACTTTGAAAACATTCCTTTTAGTGTTACACACAAAACTATGACGTAGGAAATTGTGACGTCATATGTTAGAACTCCATTTTGTTTTTGTGTACACATTTTCTAGACTTTCTGATGTCTCTACTTACCTTTGATTTTTTCATTTTTTTTTTTTTTGAGTATTGGAAGAGTGCTTATCTACTAAGAGAGTTATTTGGATAATAATTTCCTTCTATTTGATCGGCTAAGAGGATCCACATTATATATATTCATCATGCCTACTTTAATGGAATAATGTGCAGAGGGGACAAGGTGGGGTATGTTATGGTGACGAGATTAAAAATCATTTGCCATAAATGGGTGGCTATTAGAAATCTTAGTGGAACTAAGGGAGAAAAAACATGATTTATGGAAGAACTTGAAGTCTGAAGAAAAAACGGGTATTGAAGAATCAGAAGAAACTAAAAGATATTTGCATTGGACCAACATAACTGTGCAATCTGATTTAGTAGATGTGCAGAATAAGTTACAAGATTCCGAAAAATGCAAAAC
>JAMPIV010022858.1:2500-54170 GCA_024509875.1 Oreohelix idahoensis
TGTTGGTCAGCTCGTCCCAATATCCCTACTCCATTTAATATAGTTTTTCACGTTTGTGCGTCTAATTGTCGTCAATTATCTGTGTGTGTTTGTATGTGAGTGATTGATATATATTAATATATCTAGAAAGTATACTGTCCGATCAGCTCATGTCTGTTGTAGAGATAGGCTGGACTAGAGTACCTTCTCAAATCCAGAGACAGACTCTACCTTCACCAACTCACTAGTGAAAAATCTATCTTGTTTACCTTATCTCGCAGTGAGTCATCACCTTTGTCAGTTCTATTCGGACGGGACATAACATCGATCTTAAATACCTATCAAAAATCTACGACAGACTGGTATGTTAGTTTTTAGCATTGCTATCTCTATTATTTTAATGCTTATTAGAATTATTTTTATTACTATTAAGAGTAACACCATAAAGACATTTTATTGACAAATCTATGCATTTTGTAACATACACTGCCCCCCACCCCCCCCCCCCCCCCCCCCCCAAGAGCTCCGGGTCACCAGGCTTCAGCCTACTTAGCCTAATGGATAATCCGGCCCTGCTGAAAGGCGATGATGAGCAGCATAACATAGGGACACAAAGATAACAAAGCTTGCGTTACGATCAAGAAATCTTTATCAGGGGTCGGACATAGGCACAGTAGAATTGACATCCTTTATTTATGAATTCGTCAAGAAACATGGGCAGGCCAAAGTAGCACATCTTATAAATGAACAACTAAGTGAAGTGAACAGTCGACAGCGGAACTAGAATGTACATTGTAAACTATTTCTTTAAAATAGAAACTGTTACTGAAATAATGGATATTTATGTTACGAATTTCCGAGATACTATTTCAGGCCTGCAATATAAATCAGGGGGTTCTTGTCTGAAAGATGGGACAGAGAGTAGTATCTGTGCCAGACTTTTCCATGGCCAGTTTGTCCTGGGACAATTCAACTGCTCTCGACACGTAATTCAAACTGGCAGATTGGTACAGGGCAAACCAACGTTGCTCAAGTCCCGGGACACGCAGATTATAGGAAAATAAATAATATATGACGTGTAATGATAGATGAGTGTGGGCTGAGGTTTCTCTCTGAAGTTTATCATACAAACTCAGTCAATCTTGCATATCTCTATGATTTCTGGCTTCTCTCGATCTTGTCTTTTTTCCGTTATGTTCATTAAAAGCAGATATGAAATATTCTCATGTACTTATTTTTCATTCGTCCCTCTGTCCTCTCCTCTCTTCATCTCTTTCAATATATTTATTTCTGGACTTCTCCTGTCCTGTTCTTTCTAAGTCACTTATTCTTTCAGCTGTCTTCACCTCACTCATGCCATTAGGTGTCTTTATCTCACTCATTCCATTAGCTGTATTTCACTCATTCCAGCAGCTGTCATTATCTCACTCATTCCATTAGCTGTCTTTGTCTCACTCATTCCTTTAGCTATCTTTATCTCACTCATTTTGTCAGCTGTTATCTCACTCATTCCATTAGCAAGCTTTATCTCACTCATTCCATCAGCCGTTTTTATTTCACTCATTCCAGCAACCGTCTTTTTCTTACTCATTTCAGCAGCCGTCTTTTTTCACTCATTCCATCAGCTGTCTTTATCTCACTCATTTCAGCAGATTTCTTTATCTCACTCATTCCAGCAGCCGTCTTTATTTCACTCATTCCATCAGCTGTCTTTATCTCACTCATTTCGGCAGATTTCTTTATCTCACTCATTCCAGCAGCCGTCCTTATCTCACTCATTCCATCAGCTGTATTCATCTCACTCATTCTAGCAGCCGTCGTTATCTCACTCATTCCATCAGCTTTATTTATCTCACTCATTCCAGCAGCCGTCTTTATCTCACTCATTCCATCAGCTGTATTTATCTCACTCGTTCCAGCAGCCGTCTTTATCTCACTCATTCCGTCAGCAGTATTTATCTCCCTAATTCCAGCTGCCGTCTTTATCCCACTCATTCCATCAGCTGTATTTATCTAACTAATTTCAGCAGCCGTCTTTATCCCCCTTATTCCATCAGCTGTATTTATCTCACTAATTTCAGCAGCCGTCTTTATCCCACTCATTCCATCAGCTGTATTTATCTCACTAATTCCAGCAGCCGTCTTTATCCCACATATTCCATCAGCAGTATTTATCTCACTAATTCCAGCAGCCGTCTTTATCCCACTCATTCCATCAGCTGTATTTATCTCACTAATTCCAGCAGCCGTCTTTATCCCACTCATTCCATCAGCTGTATTTATCTCACTAATTCCAGAAGCCGTCTTTATCCCACTCATTCTATCAGCCGTCTTTATTCCATTCATTCCATCAGCTGTCTTTATCTCACTCATTCCAGAAGCCGTATTTATTTCACTCATTCCAGCAGCCGTCGTTATATCACTCATTCCAGCAACCGTTTTATTTCATTCATTCCAGCAGCCGTCTTTATTTCACTCATTTCATCAGCCGTCTTTATCTCACTCTTTCCATCAGCTGTCTTTATCTCATTCATTCAAACAGCTGACTATTGTCACTCACTCCTGCAGCTTATTCGTTCCAACTGTTTCCTTACTTTTACTCGTTTCAGCAGATTTGCCTACCTCCCTCATTCCAGTAACATTCTTTATCTCACTTATTCCAGTAGATGTATCTCACTCATTCTAGTAATATTCTTTTTCTCACTCATTCCAGCAGATTTCCACATTCGTTCCAGCAGTTTCCTCAATTTCACTAATTTCAGCAGATTTCTCTACAACACTCATTCCAGCAACATTCTTTATCTCACTCATTCCAGCAGATTTATCTCACACATTCCAGTAACATTCTTCATCTCACTCATTCCAGCAGATTTATCTCACTCCTTTCAGTAACATTCTTTATCACACTCATGCCAATAACATTTTCTGTCGCTCTGATTCCAGGAGTTTTCATGAAAGCACTCATTCTAGCAGATGTCTTGGAGCCCTACTTTGCATACGCTAAACTTATCTGGTTTCAAACGTTACAGCCACCGAAGTGCTAAAGTTCTGCTGTTATTTGTCTGTCTGTCTAGGTTTTTTTTTGTTTTTGCATGTTGTTGTATTTTCATCTTGTTTTCCATCGGTTTTATTATCTCTTGTTCTGAATCACTTCAAAGGCCGCTAACTAATTTTGTTGCAACACTGGCTGCTAGTTTTTTTTCTCCCCCTGCTAACTGGGATCATATCCTTGATTTCTAGACATGCAGTCACCAAAGATACCCTCGCTACAGGCTAAATGTGCTTGATTTTATTAGATAAAAATAGTTTGTCTGTAGTCATCTTCCATTGCAAACGGTGATTCCGATACGACATAAAATCACGTATGTCTGATTTTCCCGACGTTAATAATCTATCTATCTATCTATCTATCTATCTATCTATCTATCTATCTATCTATCTATCTATCTATCTATCTATCTATCTATCTATCTATCTATCTATCTATCTATCTATCTATCCATCCATCCATCCATCCATCCATCCATCCATCCATCCATCCATCCATCCATCCATCCATCCATCCACCCACCCACCCACCTATCCATCCATCCATCCATCCATCCATCCATCCATCTATCTATCTATCTATCTATCTATCTATCTATCTATCTATCTATCTATCTATCTATCTATCTATCTATCTATCTATCTATCTATCTATCTATTTGTCTGTCTGTCTGTCTGTCTATCTATCTATCTATCTATCTATCTATCTATCTATCTATCTATCTATCTATCTATCTATCTATCTATCTATCTATCTATCTATCTATCTATCTATCTATCTATCTATCTATCTATCTATCTATCTATCGATCTATCGATATTTCTATCTATCTGTCTATCTATTTATCTGTCTGTCTGCCTATCTATAACTATGATGATCATCCTCATTAAACAACATAATAATCACCAATCATCATCACTCTAATCAAACACCAGTATCATTGTTGTAATAAACAATCATCATCATAATAATACAATAATCATCGAAAGCAAATCATCAGTACAATCAATCAGCATAAGAATCAGTGACAAACAATATAATCAATCAATTATCATCATAATAAATCAATTACCATAATCTGTCGTCATCATCATCTTTATTATCATATTGAATCATCACATTTCATCCTCATAATCAAATGGATTTCTTTTTCAGAACCAGTGGTCCTAATGATATTATACTCATCCCTGGTCTCCAGGGTAGTGAGATTGGATGCCTAGCTTTCTTGGATAAGGGCGAAAAAATAGGAGGTCCCGTGTACAAGTTGCGCACGTTAAAAATCCCACGGCAGCTGGAAATCGTAAATTTTAGGCGATAAGGCCGATGCCCTGGCAAAATTTAAAAATTATAAACCTACACACCACAGAAATATTTATAGAATGTGTGATTCCTATATACACACAATGGGATTCTCGCCGGTGCTACGCAGCTCGTGTACTGTGCTGAGATTCTCCAAGGGAGGAGATCGGAGTACTTGTCACGAGAGGGGTTATTGTTTGAAGAATAAGATATCCTGGACACAAAGTTGTATCAGGTGATACCAGGATAGTGCCAGATAAGAGACTGGTGTTATAAGCACTACCCCCTTCTCTGAAAAGAGTAAGGGTGTATGGACATCAAAGGTAAGATCAAGCTGTATAAGTTCCTAGGTATGATGATAGTGTATTATCCTAGGTTCCTAAATGCTCCTCTCAAGATCCTCCTCTGTTTATAATGTTAAGCTCTGCTAGGGGTATTAAACTAAATTATTTACCAACAAGAACTGTAACTTAACTTAAATAATTCAAGTAAGTCTGTTGGCAAATATTTACAATTTATTTTATACAAGTTTTTCTTTTCTTTGAAGATCTTTCACTGAACTCAAAATTTGATTACAACATAAAATGAATAAAATCACTTGTAAAATGTTCAAAATTATGTAATGCATTTGTTTTCTGTCTTTAAATTTGTAGGAAAGTTCTTCTCTCTTGGCTGAACTCACTCTGGTTGTAGACTATCTTTTTTTTAGGAGCAATAAAAGTTCCTCACAGTTTCTAAATTACTGTAAATTTTTGAATATGAATTTGCCTATCTAAATGCACTGAATTTTCATCATTTGCTACTGTCTTAGGTGACGTATTAATTGTGGTATATCTGTTGTACACTGGACAGTAGCCTTGTGTGGTTACTTAGCTTCAGTTCTTGGTTTTGTAGCCTGTCACACTTCTGTTCTGGATAGAAACATCACATGAGATTCTTCCAGGCAGTAGGTACTGGGTGGCTGTCCCTCTAGATTTTAAAGGGCTCTCGCACCATTAGCTCCTATAAGTTGGGGCTGGCTCTTTAAGAGTGTACTTTTATGACAGGGTATAACCTGAAATACAATTGATTAACCATTGTATTGTCCATCTCTATCTTTCTAGTACAGATGTAGGGGATGAGAGACAGTTTCAGACAGAGTGCAAGTAGACGCACAGGGCACAATAAATCAGTAATAACACAATCCAGGTCACTATGAATATAATCTTTCTCCAAATCCATGGTTAAAACTATCTGTCCATGATTCGCCTCCATACAGTTATTAGGTTTTGTGGCAAATACTATGTGATATCTTAAACAATACAGTAATGCAATTTCTTTCATCCTTTCCTTTGTTCATGGAGTGTGTTCCATTCCATCAAGAAATAATTCTTTAAATGCTTTTCTAAAACTATGAACTCACTTTCCGCTGCCATTCTCAAATTATTTGAACATACACAGGCTTGGTTTTGCCTCCAGAAATTACACAGTGGTTTAAAACACATCTACACTTCCTAACGCAAAAATTGATTAATTAATAGAAATATATATATTTATATACATTCTTTCTTACACTCAAGTACATACAGTCGAGCTGTTAATGGTCATACAGTCTGCTCTCAGATGCAGAAGGCAATGGAAGTTTGACTGACCGCCTGGCGCTCTTTACTGTAATTTGAAAATTTTGTAGCCTGCTTTCGCAAGAGGACAAGTCCTTATATACGTCAGGGCTGAACGACAGAGAACGCAGTTATGCTGAAGTGTGTTGCATACTCAGATATCGGCATACATTTGTCCAGATGTGCGTGTATGGAAAACTATTAATTTAAATATCTTCCTTACTCCTGGAGCGATTTCCTTCATCTTAGATTTAAAATACGCAATGGATTAGTCTTCATCTTTCTAGATAATTGTCTTTTTATATCATATTTCCATCTTTTCCTAAGCTTAGCCTAAACCGCAAAATTTTCGACTAGCCTAATGTCTCGATGCATTCTATTTCACTTTTCTCTGTTATTATAATTCTTTTTGTGGAAGTTTTTACACCTACTTATACAGTAACAGTCCTATTATTAAATTATTGACCTCCTCCATGCTGTACTTCGCTCATAATACTGTAGTTTACCTCCAATTCCGATAAGGTTACACAGATTTGACTGGCCACGATGAATGCCTAATACTAGTGTAAACAAACGAATACGGAGACCATTCCATTAGTCCGTCTACGATACACTGTTATAAAGTATGGCGTGTCGTTGTGGTATGAATGACGTGTTGTGCATCTGACTTCACGACAGTACTGATGGAGTTGTCCGTGTGCAATGAAGATAGTCCCCAAAACCAAACAAAAACCAATCAATCTACATCAGTTACAAAATGAATCATCACTACCATTGCACTAAATCATCATCATCATACAGCTTCATCATACATACTAAAAATTGTGAGTGTATAAATAAATCATCATCAAACTCAACTTCAGCGTGGGTTGATCGTTGCAATATTGATCATCAATCGCCGCACGTGCTCCTGATTGTCCTCAACTTCACACCAGTGCTGTCAACAACAAAAAATGTTCATGGTTCTCGTTAAAGAATCCTTTTATATTAGTTCACATTGTTAACTTTATTCTTGACACCAAGTCTTAGCTCTGTTTTAACTATTTTGATAGTTATTTTTCGTTTCTTGCGTGTTTTAAAAAAAATTCAAATTTTGACTCATTTTGGCGAGACGCGCTGCGTTCAACCTAGACACAGATTTCGGGGGTTATATTAAGGCGCATTTCGAAACACTCGTACATTAAAAAAACCTTGTGGTCGTTTTTAGCGTTGTTTTTGTTTATACAGTAGACGATATAGGTCGTTTGCGAAGCCAAGATTTGTCATTTGTTTGCCAGATGTTTATTGCATTCTTTAATTTTCTACCTTCATCTGTGCGTCGATTCACTCGTTCGTCTGCCACGAGGAGGACCATTCGTTAGAGCAAACATCTCTTTCTGCACCAGCTTTTTTTTTTTTTTTTTTTTTACCTTCGCCACACAGTTGCTGAGTTCAAGGATCTAATCATGGTATCCTCACTCCCCAGCTATAAATGGGTACTTGACTCTGCTTTTGAGTTAATTTAGGACAAGGCAGCGAGGAATGGAATTATGCACCCCATTTCATTAAAAAATGGAACTAGTATTGTGAAGTCTCTAGCATTTCACTCCCCTACAACCGCATGTGCCATGTGACTACCTCTTTAGATAGGTTTTATTTTTTCCCTCAACTCTTCCTTTTTTAACCAGGTTTTGAGAGTTCACATTTGCGGACAATTCTGCATATGACCTGTTAAAAGAACTCACGTGTCATCTTTTTACAATTTATCCCCATATTTCACAATTTATCCCCA
This sequence comes from Oreohelix idahoensis, assembly GCA_024509875.1. Classification (NCBI taxonomy): domain Eukaryota; kingdom Metazoa; phylum Mollusca; class Gastropoda; order Stylommatophora; family Oreohelicidae; genus Oreohelix; species Oreohelix idahoensis. Next base: position 10,197 of record JAMPIV010022858.1, read on the forward strand.
TATTTCACAATTTATCCCCATATTTCACAATATATCCCCATATTTCGGTATCACAATCCGGTCTGTGCTATCCAGGGTCGGTTCTTGGCAGTGCTAACGATGCGGCTGCACCTGGCGCCGATTTGTTGGAGGCGTCCACATTTATTTCAAATAAAAAGAATAAAACTTTAACATTTTAAAAGAACCAAACAGAAAATTTAAATGTAAAAAAAAAAAAAAATTGATTTGCCTATATGAAGCGGATCGTTTTCCTACATGTCGATATTATTCCAGTTTTTTTTTTTTAACAGTACATTGAATGCCCATCTGTAAGTCAGCACGAATATATAATAATTACTACAATAAGATTTAAACATAAATATTTTATGTTTTTGTAACACAAACTACAATGACTGTCACTTGCAGAAGTACAGTTTGGTGCAACGCCGAAGCATGAAACTGAGTCTCGTAAGAGTTTGTTTTCGTTTCGTTTGGCTTTAGGACCAGCTTCGATACACACGGACAACTCCATCAGTGTTCCGACCTCCTCCCTCAGATCACAGTTGGAGGATCTCAGCGCAGTGCACGAATTCTGTAGCACCGGCGATGATCCAAATGTTTGTATACAAGAATCAGACAGTCCATAAAGATTTGTGTGGTAGGGTAGGTTTTCTCATTTTTAAATGTTGTAAGGGCAGTGGGCGTATGGCCTACTCTTTACGATTCCCAACTGCCGAATGATTTTTAACGTGTGCAACTTGCACACTGGGTCTCCTATTTTTTCACCCTTATCCGAGAAGGCTAGGAATCCAATATCACGACCTAGGAGGAGATCAGGGTGGAATATGACATGATTAGAAACCAGCGATTTTGAAAAAAAAAAAATTCCATAAACTATATTCGCTGTGCTGTTAGCGAACCCGGTACCTTTAGAATTAGAGGCGGACGCCATAACCTCTGAGCCACTCTGACCCCCCTCGTAAGAGTACAGTAGTGCAGGGGGAGGGGGAGGAACACATGGTGAGAAAAAAACCTACGTTGTGACCACAAGTACTTCGTCAGGGACAGCCGAACAAAAGCAGAAAGGAAAGAAAGTCAGAACTATGTGAAAAACATGAAAAATAAAAGCGAGTACACCTGATTAGAATCACATGGTCTCTTAATGTACTGAACGGGGGAAGATGCGCCATCACCAGAACTAGAACCACCTTGAACAAAATTCTTAGAGCCGGCTCTGGTTCTTTCTAACGCTTTACTAATACCCACAAAGTTGCATTCGAAATATGTTTATTATGATTGTATTTACACGACTGCTCTATAATGATAGGTGTTGCTATCTGATTTGTACGTAATGTCCCTGATTTAAATTATATTTGTTGCTCTGTCTTTGATCTGTTAATAAGTCAGTCAGTTGATCAAACGTTATATTTTCACGCGATAAAATTCTGAGAGCAAAGAACCATATAGCAGCAAAGAAAGACCCTCGACCAAGTGTTTTACACATTTACTTACGGTTATATACTGTGCATATAGATATATACACATTTATGTATGGAGGTATATCGTGTCAGACAATATATCAATCTTAAGCGACATAATAATAAAAACAGCATTATATTGTCCAGCAGTGAGGTATCATGCCAGATAATGAATCGGCCTGGTGATTATCACGTCCGGTTCACTAATTGATTTCACTTCACGCCGGCGTTCATTGATCACACTGTAAACCTGATCGTCGGCCTCAGTCAGGCAACTGGGGAAGTTTCCTTACCGTCAGAATGAGTGATCTGTAAAGTAGACGGCCATATTTTAACAACTATTCATGTGTTTGAATGGGGCGCATCTCATTGATTGAGGAGAAAACAAAGATGTCAAAGAGAAGATAAGAATGAAAAGAGGAATAATGAACAAGATCAGAGTCAGATGAGTAAAATATATTAAAAGCCTGAATACGTTGCTGAAAACCATAATGGAAGACAGAGCTAAGGGCAAAAATGGCAAGAGAAGAACAAAGCTGTAAGCTGGAACTCATGATAAGAACCAGATAAGTGTCAATGCAGCAAGAGATGAACAGAAGATGCCGAAGATGGATATCACACACATGGATGAAACCTGCTGATAGCATTGCAATGCAGTCCTTGTTCTGGAATCCTCAAGGAAAGAGACGTAAAGGGAACCAGAGAACACGCGGAGAAGAGCACTGGAGACAGATATAAAAGGGATGAAGAAAACATTCAAACACCTTGAGCTGATGGCACGGGATAGACAAAAACTTGTTATACATTTGTTGAAGGCCGATAGTCTTTGGTGAACTAAAGGGTAATAATGATGAAGATAATGATGAAGATAATGATGATGACAATGATGATGTAAGAAGATAACATCAAGAGATGGACAGAAGACGTTGGAGATCTACTGCAGCCGACCTTCGACGTGAAGATGTTAGCTAATCTAATCTGATCTGATTGTGTGTCTGAAAGACATTTCTTATTCGTTCGTTCGTTACCTTTAGCTTGATATGTTTCCTAATGCTAGTTGTCTTGAGATAGCAAAAGTGATTATGTTTGAATTGTTAATATAAGCCTATATGCGAGTTTCATATGTGGTAATGTTTGAATTGTTAATATAAGCCTATATGCGAGTTTCATATGTGGTAATGTTTGAATTGTTAATATAAGCCTATATGCGAGTTTCATATGTGTTTATGTTTTAATTGTTAATGTAAGCTTATATGGGAGTTTCAAAGGCGTTTATGTTTGAATTATTAATATAAGCCTATATGCGAGTTGAGCATATTCATTTAAAATTTATTACCCTTCATCTGCAGCTGGTCACTCCACCTCTCGATGCTGGAGCTAGTATGGTGAAGTCGTTAATACCTCACTCCCCTACAGGAATATCACCTATGGGACTACATTTTTTCATCCTTTAGTTCCTTAAGGAGTAAATGCTTCATCAAGCTCATGTTATGTTCTCCTGTACCGTGCCATTAATTCAAAGCTTTTTCATGTTATCTTCCTCCCTTTCTTTTATGCCTCCTGTTCTCTCCTCTCTCTGTCTCTCTCTGTCTCTCTCTATCTCTCTGTCTGTCTGTCTGTCTGTCTCTCTCTCTCTCTCTTTCTTTGGTCTTTCTCTACCTCTGTTATCCTGGGGGTTTCAGAATAAGGATACCTTGTAATGCTGTCAGCAGGTGTCCTCAGTGTATGTCCCATCGCCAGCGTCTTTACCTACTCCACTGGCACTTGTCTGGCTCTTGTCATCCATTCCACACTGGAGATCGTGTTGACCTACTTAAATCCTTCTGTTCTACGCAAGCATCCGTTTAAGAAAGTCTGTAAGTTTTTTTTTTGTGTGCTGTTGTTTGTTGTTCTCCATGTTTCAGTGCCATACAACAGCCACACAAATAAAATAACACTGGCTAACAAAAAAAATATTTTTTTTCTTTCTCTAACATTTCTATGTTTTTCTGGTCAATTTTACTGCGCTGTTTTTAAATCTGCAAACCGTTTTTCTCTATCAGGTCGGGATCTCTAGAAATACGCAATTGAAGGTTTTTAACAACGCATACAGTATTACAACATCATTCGTACAAGAGGTATAACAGTTATGTAGGCTTGAATTTCTTTGCAGTCGACTTTCGTCGGTGAATGGCATGTGGTACATCGCGATGAAGCATCCAACAATAATCGGCAAGCATGGTCACACTCCACCGTCCTTGATAACGTGACTCCATTAAGGCGATATCTTGATGGAATCGTTCTCCATGTTCATCGCTGACTTCGCCAAGGTTGTCAGAGAAAAAGTCATGATGCCAATCGAGCAAATGGATTTTGAGGGACATGTTACAGCCCATAATTCTGTATGCATCTATGCACTGCTTAACAATATGCACATAGTCGACAGATTTGTGATTTCCCAGAAAGTTATCGACGATCGATTTGAATGCCATCCATGCGCGAAGTTCACTACCATGTAACAAGTTCTCGAATTGTTTGTCTGCAATAACTTTCCTAATCTGAGGTCCTACAAAGATACCTTCCTTTATCTTTGCATCGCTAACTTGCGGAAACTTTTCTCGAAGATAAGTGAAAGCTTTGCTCGTTTTATCTAACGCTTTTACGAAATTCTTCATGAGCCCCAACTTTTATGTATCGGTGGTAAAATGATGCTGTCTTTGTTAACTAATGGCTCGTGTATTACATTTTTATGCCCGAGCTGCATACGATCCCTGATAGGCCACACCTTTCTTGCATAATGTTCCTGTCTGTTGCGGCTGTCCCATTCACATAGGAAGCAACAAAATTTAGTATACCAAGTCTGCATGCCCGTGAGAATTGCAATGACCTTTAGGTCTCCACAAATCCGCCATTGGTAGTCATTGTACTTTAATTTTTGCCAAATGTATAGCCATATTGTCATAAGTTTCTTTCATATGAACAGAGTAGGCAACTAGAATTGATGAAAATAAATTTCCGTTATGCAATAACACGGCTTTTAGACTAGTCTTATAAGAGTCGATGAAAAGTCGCCATTCGTTGACTATGTGCTCATGACCGAGGTGCACCATTAGACCGTTTACATCTTTGCAATAGCAAATGTCATCATTCATCTCAAAGTATTGAACAAGTTCTCTGTGTCTATGACGAAATTTAGATATCGGAGTATTAGGCGCTAAAAGATTCCATTCTTTGAGTCGCGAACCGAGTAATTCCGCTTGTCCTTTGGTAAGAGCGAGATCACGTATTAGATCTGAAAGTTCTGAATGGTTAATTAAGTGAACACCATCATTCACCGGTATGTAATCCGAGTCAGAATTAGTTTCTAAAGCAGGTAAACTATCAATTTCTGATGGTTCATTCACGTCCAACGGATATTGTTCTGGTGGAACTGGGGTCGGACACGTGATTGGATCATGAGGCACTGGTTTCGAAACCGATTCAATATTTGGATAAACCACAGACTTTCTAGTTTTAAAAGTGAAACCATGGATATTTGTCAAGCAGAAGTAACATTAGGTAGCGTGATTTGTCGGTTCACGCCATATTACTGGCACTCCAAACGGCATCGACTTATGCTTCGGCGATTTTCATAACCAACATGCCAACGTATTTGCACAAGTCGAACAAACTGCATTTGGCTTCCAAGATTTATTTGCATCATCAACTTTCGAATCGAAATAAAGTTCATATGCTTTCTTTAGTAATGGTGTGAAGTTTTTCTGGTGAACACGATCGGTAAAATATCCGCACACGTAACAGAACAGATCAGCCGAATTTCTACAACTTCTAGAAGCCATATTTTGCTCAGAATTATTTCAAAATACAGCAACTATTTGAAAAATAGCGTAACATATGTCATGCATCTTTTAGCAGTATAAAAAGTAGAATTATTTTGCATTTTATTAATTTTTAATAAGTTATATAGTAAAAAAGAAACGGAGCAAATAACGGTTTCCCAAAAATATATTTATTCACAAATATCTTAAGAACCCGATGTGATAGAGATAAACGGATTTCAGATTTGAAATCAGCGCAAGAAACTGACCTAAGAACACTTATTCTTATATAAGAAAGAAAAATGTTGTTTGTCAGTGTAATCAACGTATGATGACCAAGAAAATAAAGACTACAATTAAAGGGAAACCAAAAACCACAAGAAGAATGGAATTGAAGATAGATATAAAAAGGGTTTAAAAGAGACATGGTGAAACCTTGAACAGACGACACAGGACATGAAGGTTTGGCTTGACTTGGTTTGAAGACCTATGCTCCATGGAAGGAACTAAAGGATGGTGGGATTTTTTTTTTTTTAAATTGCCTCGTTTTGTCGAGGCGCGTCCCGCTCAACCTAGTTGGTTATATTAGGGCGCATGTCCAAATATTAAAAAACCGTTAGGTCTCAGATTATGTGTGATAGAGTAAGGGGGTGGATGAATGAATGACAGTATAAATAAATAAATTGCCTTTGACTGACACCAACAGGTAGAAAGAAGGGTGTGTAGCCAGATGAAACCTACAGAAGTAAAGTAGAAGTGGAAAACAAAGCGACCTTACGGTCTGGTCTCAAGAATATGGTCCAAGGTTTTTTGTTTTGTTTTTTTTTTTAAATGGTTTTTTGCCTAATTTTGGCGAGTGGCGTCTCGTTCAACCTAGAAACAAGGACCGTCGGTTATATTAGGGCGCAACTCTACATATAAAAGACCTTGCGATCTGATTGTATTAGTAGTAATATGGTCTAAAGTGGAAATTGGTTGCAAACGACAATTATGTGCAAGAAAATTTGCCTTGAGGGCAGTATTTTCGTTCCTAGCAACATTTGCTGACGAGCAAAATGTACGTTGGGAGCAATATTTGTAGGCAACATTCAGTTGGAAATTAAACAGGACAATGGCTATAACATATATGGTTGGATGGGTGGATAGAGTTTATGGATAGATGATATAAAGGAGTGATGTGTTAATTATTTCACCTACCCATCATTTTTTATTCCCCAGTACGGACAAATCCACTGTGTGATCAGAGAACTAGTGCAGACGAAGTTTGGAAACGAGGCTTGGGAGGCCGTACTGTAAGTCACCGTTACTGTTGTTTCCAAAACCAATTTGTTTATGTATTTAAACCTTACTTCCGTGTTTAGTTGTGTGTTTTTTTTTTTCTTAACGAGACATCAGTAGAACAGTGTTGTTATTGTTGTTTCTAGAAACTATGTTGTTAAATATGTACACTTTCCTCAGAGGTTGAACATGTGCCCATAGGAGGCATTAGTAGTGCTTGCGGTGTCAGGTACAAAGTCCAGTCGGATAACTAAAGGTAAAGATGGTTCCATAGCAAATACTACAGTAGGGACGTGAAGTGTTAGAGACTACACTATACTAGGTCCAGCATTCTCTACCTCAAGAGCAACATCAAGTACACATTTACATTTGGGTAGACTGAAGCCAGTCAATACCGTGATTCGCACCTTTGCCGTGAGAGACCAGCGTTCTAACCACTCTGTCACTCGGGCGATGCAGATAACTAAGCCATTTATTTATTGCTATTGACAGAGCCTTGGCCTACAACTAATTTAAGTCGTCTTTCTGTCTTGCGCCACCCGTTCAAGGTCAGTCAATATCTTCTTTATCTCTGTTATGAGTCTTAAAAAGTTAAATTGGACAGACAGATATGTGTCCATGTGGGGAGGTCAAACAGAAACTCGGACAGACAGATATGTGTCCACGTGGGGAGGTCAAACAGAAACTCCGATAGACAGATGTGTGTCCACGTGGGGAGGTCAAACAGAAACTCCGATAGACAGATATGTGTCCACGTGGGGAGGTCAAACAGAAACTCCGATAGACAGATATGTGTCCACTTGGGGAGGTCAAACAGAAACTCGGACAGACAGATATATGTCCACGTGGGGAGGTCAAACAGAAACTCGGACAGACAGATATGTGTCCACGTGGGGAGGTCAAACAGAAACTCGGACAGACAGATATGTGTCCACGTGGGGAGGTCAAACAGAAACTCGGACAGGCAGATATGTGTCCATGTGGGGAGCTCAAATAGAAACTCGGACAGACAGATATGTGTCCATGTGGGGAGGTCAAACAGAAACCCGGACAAACAGATATGTCTCCATGTCGGGAGGTCAAACAGAAACTCGGTCAGACAGATATGTGTCCATGTGTGAAGGTCAGAAAAAACTCGGTCAGACAGATATGTGTCCACGTGGGGAGGTCAAACAGAAACTCGGACACACAGATATGTATCCATGTGGGGAGGTCAGACAGAAACTCGGACAGACAGATATGTATCCATGTGGGGAGGTCAAACAGAAACTCGGACAGACAGATATGTGTCCATGTGGGGAGGTCAGACAGAAACTCGGACAGACAGATATGTGTCCATGTGGGGAGGTCAAACAGAAACTTGGATAGACAGATATGTGTCCATGTGGGGAGGTCAAACAGAAACTCTGACAGACAGATATGTGTCCACGTGGGGAGGTCAAACAGAAACCCGGACAGACAGATATGTGTCCATGTGGGGAGCTCAAACAGAAACTCGGACAGACAGATATGTGTCCATGTGGGGAGGTCAAACAGCAACCCGGACAGACAGATATGTGTCCATGTGGGGAGGTCAAACAGAAACTCGGTCAGACAGATATGTGTCCATGTGGGGAGGTCAGAAAAAACTCGGACAGACAGATATGTGTCCACGTGGGGAGGTCAAACAGAAACTCGGACAGACAGATATGTGTCCACGTGGGGAGGTCAAACAGAAACTCGGACAGACAGATATGTTTCCACGTAGGGAGGTCAAACAGAAACCCGGACGGACAGATATGTGTCCACGTGGGGAGGTCAAACAGAAACTCGGACAGACAGATATGTGTCCATGTGGGGAGGTCAGAAAAAACTCGGACAGACAGATATGTGTCCACGTGGGGAGGTCAAACGGAAACTCGGACACACAGATATGTGTCCATGTGGGGAGGTCAGACAGAAACTCGGACAGACAGATATGTGTCCATGTGGGGAGGTTAAACAGAAACTCGGACAGACAGATATGTGTCCATGTGGGGAGGTCAGACAGAAACTCGGACAGACAGATATGTGTCTATGGGGGGAGGTCAAACAGAAACTTGGATAGACAGATATGTGTCCATGTGGGGAGGTCAAACAGAAACTCGGACAGACAGATATGTGTCCATGGGGGGAGGTCAGACAGAAACTCGGACAGACAGATATGTGTACATGTGGGGAGGTCAGACAGAAACCTGGACAGACAGATATGTGTCCACGTGGGGAGGTCAAACAGAAACTCGGACAGACAGATATGTGTCCACGTGGGGAGGTCAAACAGAAACTCGAACAGACAGATATGTGTCCACGTGGGGAGGTCAAACAGAAACTCGGACAGACAGATATGTGTCCTCGTGGGAAGGTCAAACAGAAACTCGGACAGACAGATATGTGTCCACGTGGGGAGGTCAAACAAACAGTAGATCACGTGTTCCAAGACTGTCGGCTCCATGAGAGTAGCAAGGTGGCTGCGAGGCCTTCTCCAACCCAGTTGATAGAGAAACTGAATTAGTGACGAGAGGAGCCTGAGACGGATTTCCAGCTTTATAAGAGAGATAAATGTGGTTATTTAATTTAAGAGCGAACCACGAAGAAGAAGAGGAAGTCTTAAAAAGGCTTGCTAGCTCGCGCCGTTGGAATAGCAAAGAGATCTCGTCGTGGATTTAAAACGAGAACTTATAACTTTTTTAATGGAGGAGGGGGGGAGAGGGGGGGGGGGGGAGAAGAGAATATATAAGTATATATATATATATATATATATATATTATATATATAATATTATATATATATATATATAATATATATAAATATATAATATATTATATAATATATATATATATATATACCAAAACGAGGTTCGTTCTTAGAAGAAACGGAAAACCATCATGTCCAGATCGAACCAAATTAACGTTTAGAGCAGGGTTGGGCAGCATCATCGTCACCCTTCAGCTCCTCACGGAGCATAGGTCTTCAATAAACGTTTACTAAGGTGTCCTGTCCCGTGCCATCAGCTCAAGGTCCATCCATGCTTTCTTCATGTCTGTCTCCAGTTCTCTTCTCCATTTTATCTTTGGTCTCTCTCTCTCTCTCTCTCTCTCTCTCTCTCTCTCTCTCTTACCCTGGGGATTCCAGAACAAGGACTGCCTGGTTATCCTACCAACATGTTTCCTCAGTCAACAGATAACATGTCACGCTCGACCCAACGGTAATTCACAAGGCATAGTTTGGGAGATCTCTGGTGACGGAAGGAATTTTTAAGCTTGGAAAATTTTAGATTAGCTCTCTACCACCAACATTCCCACGATTATTGTTGTTCAGAATCGACATAATAGCACTCCGAGCAAACCCATAGGTGTTCTGTCTCCCTCAGTAAACGTCGAAGGGTATGAATGATAATTGCTCCTGTTACGTGCTGGTTGTATATACGCCGGATCCATCCTCTCATACGTTCATTCCTGCCAGTCTTACGCCTAATTCCAAACTCCAGCAATCTTAGCCTTGGTGATTCATCGATTGCATTGTCATGTTCTAATAGGCAATCATTAATTGTCCCACGATGAAAGATAATTTTTCGTCTGAAAACTCAGGAGCTAGCTTAATTAAATTAACTTTATTTCTTAACTACACGAGATAGGAATACGGTGTTTACTTTGAAGTGAAGATAACATTCGGTAAAATATCATTTAGTTTGAATACTGTTGCGTGCATATTTTGACGCACATATTACAAAAATCGATATGGCTATTTAATATGGAAAAGATATAGACATTCATTCATTTGTGTATGAAAATGCTGTCTATGGGAAAGCTAGATAATCCATGATTGATTTACACTTTTGATTATAGGAGTAATCGTTCTTGATATTGATTCGGCGCATGGATATGGCACCCATGTCCGTACTTATTTGTTAGGGCCAGAAAATAGATTAATTTGCTTATTATGTTTATGGCCTGAATTCATATGTATTACATATTATTAGTACAAGTAGAATCAGTCCTATATTGTATATTTTGGATGGGTAGGCAGGACTATATTCTTGTTATGCCGCTCTAGCGGAAGTATGAGTTGTCTTGACAAGTCGTGATGAGTTCCGATGTACCGTTTACAATGGCGGTTACGCATTTTTAAGGGCTGGTACATTCTTCAGTAAAAATGATTTATGAAGTGGTTCTGCTTCTGTAGGAGCTTGTTTCTCTACTAGAGTTTGTGTTAGAGGACTTCTCCTAAATGTACGGTACCATGTATGATTCGGACTCCAGGTAATGCCAAGACCCTATTTTTGATGATCTCAGGTCTGGGTTAGACCTAGCTGGAATTTTTGTGCTTCGCAACGCTAGGGTCATGTTATATATCGACGAAGAATGACGGGCTTCCATACAGTGGTTATGGTCTACCGTGAAGTAACTGGATTACTGTAGATCTGTAAGGAGGAACTTTAAGAAATTATGCATATGTATTTCAAATTAACTTTGGCTTAGTATATTACCCTCCTGTGTGAGTGAGTGAGCGACAACTCAGGAAGGCGGCCATGTTACATTCCTGTCATCATATTTTTGAATCACTGTCCAAAAGAACGGGGCATGTATCTTATTATTCGGACAGTGGCAAGGAGATCTCAATTTTGATAGAAACCCCTTATCGTGGTTTCATAAATATGATATGAAAACTGTGAACATAAAGCAACTTTAGTTACTTACCGATCCGCCCTTCACTGACGCGCTTAGTCAGATAGGGGGATGCGGCCATAATATATCATGACATTGGAAGCTATTGATGTGTGTACTACCTATTATTTATGCAGGTGTCATGACATGGGATCTACCATGTAGTGCCCCTGCAGAATTGTGTGTCAACACATACCCATGATTTACCCGTTATGTCCCAGTGTGTGCGTCTAAATAAACTGTGTAAACAAAGATTCCAGCAGTCTGCATTGGTGCCTTGTAGACACAAGTGAATGAGTGTTTAGATTGGTCAGAACACGAACAGTACACCATTCGCGTTAATCACACTCTACACTTCTACTCCATATATACACCATCCTGCGTCGGTTGAATTGACCAAGTTTAGGGCCTGCTTCCCCCTGGAGCCTTAGAGGGGAACTACTGTTTACAGCTGCCTTTGCCTTCCCTAACTCAGGACTAGGGTGAGTTACCCATTTACAGCTGGGTAGACTGGAGCATGCCTGATCTCAACAACTCTGTACACTACAATGGACATATACAGTTCTGGCACCACAAACAACATGCTACAGTGATTGATAGTGGAGCTTTACAGAAGAAAGAGAACACACCATACACCACACTTCTTTACAATGAGCACTTTACAGTGTGAGAGAACTTTACAGTGGTGGGCCAGATTCCTGGGTCCAGCCTACGCAGTCTTGTGTTGAGAATCACATTTTACAGTTGCAAGAACATTCGTTTGACCACATCAACACCAGTAGGACAGCTATTCAATCAATGTCAGCTTGACCTGTTCTGACAAGTGTAGCAATATCTGGGTCAGCACTTGTTGACATTTGGCACAGTACAGTCAGTGTTCTAAACTAGTGATTGTTTATCCTGCTGTAATAGAAGAGGAATGTTGAACATAAAGTGCAAATTTCATCGGTGGATCTTCTAATGTGCTCAAAAAAATTGGACAGTGTAATAGTTAGAAAGCAAAATCTATTTACTCCCAATAAAGTGGTAGTCTAATTTTGTTAAAACTGAGCATACAGTACAATACATTGCAAAACAACAACACATTCCATTATATGATACACACATTGATGATTTATATGTATTTATGTTTATATATTATTTGTTTATATGTGTGATTGTTATGTGTTTGCGGGCCTGGATGGGAGGTGACTAGAACAGGAAATACCAAGTGATATTGGTCTTGTTCTGGCGTTCTATAGGGAGCAATTTCTTAATTGAAATTTGCATGCAACATAGTTTGCAAATATTTGGTTAGTTGTGACGACTGTTTCATATTTGTATTTGTAACATGTTTCTGTTCTTTATTTTTGTTTGATTTGTTTGTATAATTGTAGGTCTCATCTTTCCTTTCATTTCAGTTCTTTACACCCTTATGTTTATACACTGTGGCGTTATTTGTCTTGTTATCTTATTGCAGTTATCATCACAGAATCTGTGATCATTTTTTTCATTTCTCCTATTTAATTTAATTTGATCTCTGCAAATGTTTTCAGATTGTCTTTTCTTGTTTGTCCTTTGTAATGTCTTTCGTTGACATATGGCATAGGAGGTATAGTTGAATACACTTATATTACAGTACAGATCAGTACTTTATGATTATTATTGTTATAAAACAAAGTTATACAAGACCTTTGTAAGGCTTGTCTCCCAAAGTGATTGGTATAGGAAATATTATTTTCCACAAGTACTCAAGTGATCATTGATTACATTAAGGCATACAAGACCTTTGTAAGGCTTGTCTCCCACAGTATTTGAGATAGACAGTTATTGTTTTCCACAGGTACTCAAGTTATCATTGGTTATATGATAAACAAAATAACCATACAAGTTTTTCACTAAGACTAAGTCTATGGTATAGATTTGTCTCCCATTAAAGTAAAATAAGGTAATTTATTTACTTTTTCAGGTTTCTGATTTAAGAAGAAAAGATGTCTACATTAGATTACTTTATTGCACAAGGAAAATCCCTTGATAAGACTGGGAAACAGTTAGAAGAATGGGCTGTTGCTCAATATGACAAAGCATTAGCTGAAGAGGAGAGAAAAGCTGCTGCTGAAGAGAAAAAAGCTGCTGCAGAAGAGAGAAAAACTCTGGCTGAAGAGAAAAGATTAGAAAGAGAAGCTGCTGCTGCTGCTGAAGAGAAAAAAGCTGCTGCTGCTGCTGAAGAGAGAAAAGCTGCTGCTGAAGAGAGAAAAGCTCTGGCTGAATAAAAAAGATTAGAAAGAGAAGCTGATACTGCTGCTGAACTAAAGAAATTGCAGATGCAAGTGGAGGAAAGAAGATTTGATGCAGAACAGAAGAAATTGGAAGCTGCTGCAGAACAGAAAAAATTAGAAGCTGCTGTTGCTGCAGAACAGAAAAGATTAGATAGAGAGGCTGAAGAGAGAAAAGCAATAAGAGAACATGAGTTTGAATTAGAGAAATTAAAATTGACATGTTTGAGTAATGTTAATCAGGCATCTGGTGGTAATGGTAAACCCTTTGTGTACAAGGTCAAGGTACCAGCGTTCAACCCTACCAGTGATGACATAACATTTTGGCTTTCTAGATTTGAACGTGCTTGTCGAGCTCATAATGTTGACAAATCACAGTATGTGAATCAGTTGTCTGAAAATCTAAAAGGGGAATCTCTGAGTAAGTTATATTTCGTTGAAGAGGCCGACAAGGATAATTATGATGCTGTTAGGGCAGCTTTGATATAAAGAGATATCAGCTGTCAGAAGAGGTTATCGTCTTTTGTTTAAAACAATGAGACCTGAGGTAGGTGTAGAATTCTCAGAATTCATCTCAAAAGCACGAATTACACTTTCACGATGGATTGAATTATCCAAAAATAGAGAAAACATTTGATGGTCTTACGGATTTATTGCTAAGAGACAAGGTCATGTCTTCTGTAAATAAATCATTCCTAGAGTTCTTACATGAGCGTAAACCTAGTACAATAAAGCAAATGGAAGAATATTGTGACCAGTATGCCACGGCACACCCTGACATGATTCTTAGTAACTCTAACATTAAAGAGAGTATGCCAGTTGCTTCGGCAACAGAATATAATCAGAATTACTCACACAAATTCCAAGGAGCTAAAAATAAATTTGATAAAAAGGTTAATTGGAATAAGTATCAAAACCAAGATAACCACTCAAATCAGGGTTCTTCTTCGAAGAACCGGAATCGGGCTGATAGTCCTCGACACGCGAAGGGTACCCATAATTTTAGACATTCTCGAAAAAGGAGTAGCTATAGGAACTACCCAAGTGCTTCATGGAGACAAAAGAAACAATATTACAGGGATACTCAATATAACGAGCATGATGATTATGATCATGAATATTATGATTCAAACCCAAATAGGGGTTATAACAGAGGAAATAATAATTATAGAGACAATTATAACCGAGGTAGATCACAACACAAAAGACATGGTAAATCTTATTACCAGGCTAACTCTGCACAACAGGAGTTCCACGACGCCGGTAATCAGAATAATGATAAAAAAGACTCCAATAGTGTAGCAAATTCCGCTTTCGATTTTGCTAGAGCATCTCAGTGTTCGCAATGCAAAACATTATTCGATCCAACCACAGTTTCTACTTTAAGCTGCGGTCACCCGCTTCCCGCTCTCCCTGCGTCAATCGCGCATAATGGAAGGGGTGCTCTTGTCTTCAATAGAGGCCTAATAGATGGTACTCCGGTATCAATTCTTTTCGATTCGGGGTGCACTACCATCGGAGTGAGGCAATCACTCGTAAATCCTTCTCGAGCTACAGGCAATGTAGTCAAATGTGTAACATTTGGTGGCACATTGGAGAAGTACTCCACTGCCATTATCAATATTGCTACGCCTTTCTTTACAGGAGAGGTGCAAGCATGTCTCTTGCCGAATCCGATCGCTGATCTTATCATCGGTCGCATTCATGGAGTGAAAGAATGCACTCCACAGCAAATTTCTAATTGGGAAAATGTTAATATGCAATCTGCTAATGCAGTAATCACTAGGGCTTAAGCTCTTAATATGCCACAATCTTCACATTCTGAAGATAATGATGCGCAGATCCAAGATGATCCCTTGGAGATTTCCCATGATTCCTTTATAAAACAGCAGGAAGATGATCCTACTCTAAAGAAATTCTTTACTCTGGCAAAAAAAGGTGATCCGAATAAGGATACAAATCGTAAATCTTGGATTACGATGAAGAATGGCGTACTTGTACGTATGGTACAAGACTCCGCTAAGTCCATTCATTCTCAAATCCTTGTGCCTAAAAATATGAGAGTTAAAATCTTACAGCACGCTCATGATTCGCAGTGTGCTGGACATATGGGTTTTTTCCCGTACTAAAGCTAGAGTTCTTCAATCTTTCTTTTGGCCTGCTGTGAATAAGGACATACGAATCTATTGTCGATCTTGTAAAGTATGTCAAGAGATTAAATCCAGAGGTCCACGCCATGATGCACCTATTCAGGCTGCAGACATTCCCATTCGGCCATTTCAAAAAAATGGCGATAGACATCATTGGTCCATTTAAGATAAAGTCTGCTAGAGGACACCAATTTATTTTGACGTGTGTTGATATGTGCACACGTTGGCCGGAGGCTGTTCCTCTAAAGAGCATAACTACTGCTGATGTCGCAGATGCTCTTTGGTTAATATTTTCTCGTCTGGGATTTCCAGCAGAAATATTATCCGACCATGGTACCCAACTCATATCGGATACCATGTCTCAAGTAATGTCGACTCTTAAGATAGAGAGATCGCTGAGTAGTATTTATCATCCTATGTCCAATGGGATGGTGGAACGTCTGAATAGAACTCTGAAAAACCTACTAGGTAAGATAACAGAAGATCATCCTCAGGATTGGGATAGGGTTTTACCCGCGGCTCTCTTTGCATATAGAGAGGTCGCCAACGAACATACAGGATTTTCTCCCTTTGAACTTGTCTTTGGCGCGAAACCGCGAGGTCCTATGTCCTTACTTCATGATCTTATAACTGCTGATAATATTGTCGATGACACAAAATCCTCTTATGAATATGTCATCGCACTTAGACACAAGATTATTGAAGCATGCAAATTGGCAACTGCTTCTTCTGAATTTGCGAAACAGAAGGCAAGGGAATTTGCCAATAAAAAGAGATGTTTGCGACAACTTTGTCCAGGTGACAAAGCATTTGTCTTGCTACCTTGTAGGGAAAATAGACTTCTTATTTCTTGGAAAGGTCCGTACGATATAATATCAAAAGTTTCCGATGTTGACTATATCGTCGATATTGACGGGAAGCGTAAAACCTTCCACATCAACATGCTCACGGAATTCCATGAACGTCCTGATTATTTACAACCTGTTTTCCAGGCAACGGACGATTTTCCAGTCCAACATGGACAGTACTCATCTCTGTCAGTAATACAGGATGAGGAAACGAGTTTCTCGGATGTAAATTTACCTTTTCCAATGATTCCTCTTCACTCTAATGAATCATGGAAAGATGTTGCAATTTCTCCAGAATTATCTCCAGGAGAGCAGAAACAAGTTTCTACTATGTTAGAACAATTTCAGGATGTCCTTACTGACATTCCTGGTCAAACTGATGTCATTCAACATGACATTATTCTTACTGACCATAGTCCTATAAGAGTCAGACCGTATCCTATCCCGATACATTTTCAAGCACAGGTAGAGAAAGAGTTGGATGAGATGATAGAGTTTAAAATTATTGAACCATCCACATCAGCATATTCTTCGCCGATGGTTATTGTACGAAAAAAAGACAATAACATACGTCTTTGCGTGGATTATCGCAAATTGAACCAAGTGACGAAATTTGATGCTGAACCTATGCCTTTACTAGAAGAGCTACTTACGAGACTATCGAATTCTCATTTCTTTACTAAACTCGATTTGTCTAAGGGATATTGGCAAGTTCCATTATCCGAACACGCCAAACCGTTTACTGCTTTTTCGACGCCTAGGGGTCTATTCCAATGGAATTTCATGCCTTTCGGTCTTATGAACGCCCCTGCAACATTCGTACGCATGATGCGTCGAATCCTATCTCATCGCTCAGATGTCATTGCGTATCTTGATGACATCTGTCTTTTCAGTGATACTTGGAACGATCACTATAATGGGATAAATGAACTATTGTCTATCTTACGCGAGCATAACCTGACGGCGAAACCATCGAAAGCATGTATTGGTTTTTAGCGAAATATCTTTCTTAGGACACCGTGTTGGTCATGGGTTCCTAAAAACAGAAGACCATAATACAAGTAAGATACTTAACATTTCTATTCCTAAGACTAAAAAGCAAGTGCGAAGTCTCTTAGGTCTAATACAATTTTATGGACGATTCATTCCGAATCTGTCCTCCATTATGTCACCTCTTTCTTCCTTGCTAAAGAAAGGGTCTCCTAATGTAGTCCATTGGACTCAAGAATGTCAATCCTCTTTGGATAAGGTTAAAACTATGTTTTCTACTTCACCTATCCTAGTATTGCCTTCTAAGGATAAGACATTTATTCTTCGTAGTGACGCTTCATCCACCGGGATTGGAGCAGCACTAATGCAAGAGTACTCTGGAACTCTGCATCCTGTGATGTATATTTCTCGGAAATTAAATGCCGCAGAGAAGAATTACTCGGTCCTAGACCGTGAATTATTGGCTATGGTTTGGTCAATCCTTAAACTGCAAAGATTTCTTCTTGGCGCGCATTTCATCGTGGAAACTGACCAGAAAGCTCTTACGGCTATTCAGAGTAAAAATCTGAAGAGCGCGAGATCAACGCGATACGCGATTGCTCTACAGCCATTTCATTTTTCGGTGCGAGCTATCCGTGGGTCAGAAAATGTGATGGCAGATATTTTGTCTAGATGCCCACATGATTCATAACTGTTATACAACTTTGATACAGTTGTTCCTATGTTGAAATGTGTACACATATCTAATATATCATATATTGATTGTAACACTACTTAGCGGTTCATTGATATTTATTCACCGCTGATCTTTCAATGTTTTTCGTCTTTGATGATCATGATGTTAAGATATCTTAGATGAAATTTATGTATAAACTAATGTAGAAATTGTGTCATTGCTAATATTGTAGTATGCGTTGGTGACACCTCTCTGGAAATATTTATACTTAGAGAAGTACTTTCTCTAAGGTCAGAAAACTTATGCTTATCATCTGCGCATTGTTATTGGTGCGTTGTGAGCCTATTGTATGTTGCTCCTAGATGTATTTAAAAAAAAATGTACCTTTTTTTCCCGAGGGGTGTGGTAATCTGTTGCGTGCATATTTTGACGCACATATTACAAAAATCGATATGGCTATTTAATATGGAAAAGATATAGACATTCATTCATGTGTGTATGAAAATGCTGTCTATGGGAAAGCTAGATAATCCATGATTGATTTACACTTTTGATTATAGGAGTAATCGTTCTTGATATTGATTCGGCGCATGGATATGGCACCCATGTCCGTACTTATTTGTTAGGGCCAGAAAATAGATTAATTTGCTTATTATGTTTATGGCCTGAATTCATATGTATTACATATTATTAGTACAAGTAGAATCAGTCCTATATTGTATATTTTGGATGGGTAGGCAGGACTATATTCTTGTTATGCCGCTCTAGCGGAAGTAGGAGTTGTCTTGACAAGTCGTGATGAGTTCCGATGTACCGTTTACAATGGCGGTTACGCATTTTTAAGGGCTGGTACATTCTTCAGTAAAAATGATTTATGAAGTGGTTTTTCTTCTGTAGGAGATTGTGTCTCTACTAGAGTTTGTGTTAGAGACTCTCCTAATGTACGGTACCATGTATGATTCGGACTCCAGGTAATGCCAGACCCTATTTTGATGATCTCAGGTCGGTTTAGACCTAGCTGGAATTTTGTGCTTCGCAACGCTAGGGTCATGTTTATATCGACGAAGATGACGGGCTTCCATACAGTAGTTATGTCTACGTGAAGTAACTGGATTACTGTAGATCTGTATGGAGGAACTTTAAGAAATTATGCATATGTATTTCAAATTAACTTTGGCTTGTATATATATACCCTCCTGTGAGTGAGTGAGCGACAACTCAGGAAGGCGGCCATGTTACATTCCTGTCATCATATTTTTGAATCACTGTCCAAAGAACGGGGCATGTATCTTATTATTCGGACAGTGGCTAGGAGATCTCAATTTTGATAGAAACCCCTTATCGTGGTTTCATAATATGATATAAAACTGTGAACATAAAGCAACTTTAGTTACTTACCGATCCGCCTTCACTGACGCGCTTAGTCAGATAGGGGATGCGGCCATTATGTATCATGACATTGGAAGCTATTGATGTACTACCTATTATTTATGAATGTGTCATGACATGGGATCTACCATGTATGCCTGCAAATTGATGTGTCAACACATACCCATGATTTACTCGTTATGTCCCAGTGTGTGCGTCTAAATAAACTGTGTAAACAAAGATTCCAGCAGTCTGCATTGGTGCCTTGTAGACACAAGTGAATGAGTGTTTAGATTGGTCAGAACACGAACAGTACACCATTCGCGTTAATCACACTCTACACTTCTACTCCATATATACACCATCCTGCGTCGGTTGAATTGACCAAGTTTAGGGCCTGCTTCCCCTGGAGCCTTAGAGGGAAACTACTGTTTACAGCTGCCTTTGCCTTCCCTAACTCAGGACTAGGGTGAGTTACCCATTTACAGCTGGGTAGACTGGAGCATGCCTGATCTCAACAACTCTGTACACTACAATGGACATATACAGTAGTGGCACCACAAACAACATGCTACAGTGATTGATAGTGGAGCTTTACAGAAGAAAGAGAACACACCATACACCACACAGGCCGAGATACAAATCATGAACCAGAGCGAGATTACAAACTGATGAACCAGAGTTGGGGTACGGCACGAAGGATTACCACCGACCGAGCTGAATGGGAACAAATTGTTGCTGCCCTACAAGACGCCACTAGGCGTGATGACCACTGACTGCTTCTTCTGTCAGGGTCTAAGGATCCAAGAAGAAGAAGGAGATCTTTAGACAGCTCAGTGTTTGTAAAGTAGATTCCCACAGCTCCTAGGTTGCCAACTGCTGGTTTAGAGTCATGGTAGTACATCAGCAAGGGAAATATCGTATGAGCTTTTTACACCCGCTTATCAGCAGTTAACCTGTTATTGTTGTTAATACGACTAATAGTTATGAATGTGAATAACCGTAGTCCTTCATGTTTGGGAAAATGGTAGGGTCAAGGTAATCTTATCTTGCCTTAAATATTTAATAACGCTACGTGTGAGTAGAGGAGGGAAGGGGGAGGGGGTAGCACAGATGTGATGGGCGTATGATAATAAATTATTATGACACTTTGCAATGCTTATTATTTTTGTTATAATGATTATTATAAAATTATAGACATCATTTTTTGTGTGTATAAATGTATAATTTCGTTTCTTTGTTTTGTAGTTTTAAAATTTGCGTCATATTCGTATTTCATTCTACCAATTATTACTCACCAGCCGGAAGTCTGAGGTTGACGAACACACCAGTTTTCTGATGTTTACCCGTTACGATGACGTCTGCACATTCCGCCTTGTCGGGGCTGTGTCTGATACTTTAGGTATGTAGTGCTGTTGCCCCCTTATGGCAGAGTTTATTAATCTGTAGTCTATGGACAACTTCGGGGGTCCCTGAATGGATTCTACTGAGGTCAGCGTGCATAAACTGAAAAAGTGAATTTTATTTTCACCACAGTTATTACTCAGAGCATTATCATAGATTTTGGGATTTAAAGAAACTTATTCTTTTTACATATGTTTTTTTTTTTTGGTTAGGTGTATTTCAGAATGACTATAAGTAGGCATGACGGTTTTTTTTTTTCTTGTAATAAAATTATTTGTATGCAAGAATTTTAATTATACGGAGGAGTCCATAGCCTTCACTGGACAATAATAGGGGTCCGTAGCATTCGCCTGACAATCAAAGGGGCCCGTGACACAAGTAATGTTACTAACCCTTGCCTTATGGTGACTGCATTTGTTGCTGAGGTAGTTAATGATGGTGTGTTAGTAATATCGTTCCATGTAATATAAAAATTAGTCACAAGGAAACTACCAAACAGAATAAAAATCATTACATGATAACTAACTAGGAAAAAAATAAATTTAGATTCGTTTACTGTGAGTTATTAACAAACATTACAAGTTTTTTTTTAGTTAAAGCGTAGTGGGAAAATGTACCAACTTAACGATGTTATACTTACGCACAGCTGTCAATCGCCATCGGGTCCTCAGCGGAATTGAGTCCAGGTGCCCTGCGTTAAAAGCGGTACAGCTAAACTCTTTGGTACCGAGGGTCTCTCTTTGTATTAAAAGATAATCATACATTAAAAAACCTCGTGTAGTCCTCGGAGTTCTGGTGGGACAAATAAAGACTAAGAATGCTGCTCTCTCATGCAATGTCGTAAAAGGCGACTAAACTGAGGTTGCCAGCCGCACGCAAATCCTCATGCACGCACAACCTCATGCACGCACAAACTCATGCACGCACAACCCCATGCACGCACAACCCCATGCACGCACAACCCCATGCACGCACAACCTCATGCACGCACAATCTCATGCACGCACAACCTCATGCACGCACAACCTCATGCACGCACAACCTCATGCACGCACAACCTCATGCACGCACAACCTCATGCACGCACAACCTCATGCACGCACAACCTCATGCACGCACAACCTCATGCACGCACAACCTCATGCACGCACAACCTCATGCACGCACAACCTCATGCACGAAAGAGTTAGATGCAGTGGTCGCTCTATTTACATGCTAGAAAAAGGAAATGAATAAATGAAGGAACTAAAATGTGGAAACCGATTACAAAGAATTAGATCCATTGTACTAAAGACGTGAGAGGCATACAAAAAACAGCAGACAACCAAACACACCAACGAAGGAAACATGAAAAGTATAACTAGACCGTATTACGAAGAGGTGGCTGTCGGAAAACATAGGTCATTTTTTTAAATAAATAATAGGACTTTCTCCTTTTATTATTTGAGCGCATGTATATACAGGGTGTCCATAAAAGATTGTACCCTTTTCAAAAAAATTATTCTCGGCCCCATGACGTGGTACGAGGATGCTTTATATCACAAAGGTAAGATAATCTCTGCAAGTTTTTAAGCATACCTTACAAAGACTCAATATGTGCACCCTTCGCATGCGCACAGCGGGTATTTCAAGTGAAACTTTCGCAGTTGAGTTGCAACCAGTAATTGTTTCATGTGTCTCCACACACTGGTCAAGTAGGTGAAAGAAAAAGAAATTGGTACATTCTTTTATGGTATGCTTAAAAACTTGCAGAGATTATCTTACTTTTGTGACAGAAAGCATTCTCGTACCACATCATGGGGCCGAGAATAATTTTTTTGAAAAGGGTACAATCTTTTATGGACACCCTGTATATACATGTGTGTGTGTATGTATATATATATAAACTCTGGGAAGGTTAAGGCGGCCGGCGTGATGCTGACCACATCACCCGTAGTGTGCCGATGGTCAAGAAAATAATATGGGTCTAACAACATATATATATATATATATATATATATATATATATATATATATATATATATATATATATATATATATATATATATATATATATATATATTTATATATATTTATATATATTTATATATATATATATATATATATATACATAAATTTATATAAAAGGTTGGTCTGGTATAATCCTTTATTAGTACTTAAGAAACAAGAGTTACAGACGATAAACAAATACGAATGTTTTTAATCCTCCAGGTGTCCCAGTAGAAACAGTCCTTGAGATATTTGGTGAGTTTTTCTTTGATTACTGCCTCCGCCACGGTTACGACAAGATGTTGCGTACACTTGGTAGTGACATCAAGAGCTTTATACAGAACCTGGACTCTCTACATTCTTTGCTGGCCTTAAGTTACAAGGGAATATCTGCTCCGTCTTTCAGGTGAGGGTTTTATAAGGAATCAAATAGACCATTCTTCTGCTTCAATCCTCAGCCCCTGACTGACAGAGCAGTCAGTGGCCATCATGTTCTGGTGGCATCTCGTCAGGCAGCAACAAATTGTCTCCACTTTGCTCTCTTGGTGGTCATCCTTCGTACAGTGCCCCAACTCTGGTTCATGCTTTGCATCTCGGCCTCTACAGTTCTCCGCCAGGTTATGTTTACAATATGAATAAATCAATTAAAGAAGACACAGGTATTGGACTGAACAAACGTCGATGAAATATGTTGATAGCATTACAAGGCATTCCGTTTTCTGGAAAAACCCAGGATAAGAATAGTAGAGATCGACCGAAGAACACATGCAGAAAAGAGCTGGAGACAGACGGACAAATTATGAGGATAACAAGGAAAGATTTTCAGCTGGTGACACTCGACAACGAGGACTTGGTATGTGGTTGTTGAAGGCAAATGTTCCTTGGGGAGCTAAACGGTTTTAATTGAAATAGATCATTGTCTGTCTGTCGTCTACGTTGTATGATGAATTTACTGAAACAGGAAAGGGTTATTGGGGGGGGGGGGGGGGGGGGGGGGGGGGGGGGGGGGGGGGGGGGGGGGGGGGTAGGTAATCAAGTATGCAGAATGAGACAACGTGTTGTTGCTTTGTATCTTCTTAAACTTGTTTCATTCGATCCACCTTTTCTTTATTCAATAGTTCCTTTGTGCTGATGTCTGTGGATCACAGGCCTACAACAAATCCACCCTTGCCTGTCCTGTTGCGTCTGTCCAAGGCCTCTTTATGACTTCTTTGTTACTTTCATATCTTCATTACCTTTCTTCGTGTCTTTTGGCCCCCTTCTATTTGTCTTACTCTGGGATTCCCCAACAAGGACTCTTGTAATGCTACCATCTGGTTTACTTTGAGTGTATCCTATCACACGAGAACGTCTTCTCCTCACGTCCTGCTCCACCGGTGTTTCGTCAGTTCACAATTCGTGATCTTGTCATACTACGTCAGTTCTTCTATTCTAGCGAAGCATCCATTTATGAAATTGTGTCACTGTTTGCTAGTACTTTTTTTTCTACACATTTCACAACCACGAAATATGACTGCCTTGACATCTGAATTACTGTTTCTCTTCATTTGCGTTCGACGTGATTTTTTTGTTATTTCCATATCTTTCTAAATGCGGTGAAAGCAACTCGTACTTTTTATGTTTTTATGTCGTTATCACATTTTTCTAGTCCTCCTTATTTCTGTCTAATAAAATGTCTAAACTCTTTAACCTCTTGTCTTCTAACTTCCTACTTCAGTGCTATTGTTCATACAATGTTCCTAATGCTTTCTTATTTGTTAGGTCTCTTAGATAACTTTTAATTGCTTATCACGTACTTCTCATTTAACAAATTTTCTTTACAAATGTATTTTGTCCTATACATTCTTAGGTTAATGTCCTTGTTTGCAGCCCGGAGTTAGCATAAAAAGAAGCCACAGAGGTAGCATTAATGTAATGAAAGGAATTAACATAAATTGACGTAACTAAAAGTAGTATAAATGAAGTCATAAATTTAGCGTTACGGAAATAATCGAACTAGCATAAATGGAAGTCATAAAATTAGAATAAATGGAATCATAGAGCTAGCACAAGTGGAAGCCCTAAAGTTAGCATCAATGGAAGTCAAAGGTCTAGCATGGATGAACGTTGCACTGCTGGCATAAATGGGAGTCAAAAGTCTAGCATGGATGAACGTTGTAGAGTTAGCATAAATGGAAGTCAAAGGTCTACTTACTTACTAAGTCGTTCCCCTTCTACCGTGAGGTGTAGAGGTTTGGAAGAGAGAGCGCCAGACTATCCTATCGGCTGTCTTCCTTCTGGCCTGGTTCCATTCTAGTCCTCGGTCCTTCAAAGATTGTCTAATGTTGTCCTCCCAGCGGACTCTGGGTCGTCCTGGGGGTCTGGATCCCTGGCTCTTTGTTTCCCATGCTTGTCGTGGTAGCCGATCTTCTCCCATTCTGCAGACATGGCCAAACCATCTTAGTTGGGACTGTTCTACTTGGGTCTGCAGGGGTGGGATTTAAGGCCTTGACGTATCGTCTGGTTGCGGACCATGTCTCTTCTTGTTACTTCAACCACCTTCCTCAGATACCTCATTTCTGAGGTTTGGATCTGGCTTTTGTGGTTTGTAGTCATTGCCCATGACTGGCATCCATATGTCAAGACTGGGACATAGGTGGAGCGGTATACAGCCATCTTCGTTTTCTTACCAACCTCTCTCTTGCTGAGGAATCCTCGATTTATGGCCTGAAAAAGTCTTCCAACTGCTGCTTTTCGAGTGGCCAACTCTTCTTTGATGCCTCCCTTTCGGTCTATAATAGCTCCGAGATATTTAAAGTGGTCGACCTGCTCCAGGACCTGTTCTCCCAGCTTAATCTGATGTCTTCTTTCTTCTCGTGATATCACCATGGATTTGGTTTTAGAGCTACTTATGGCCATCCCTCTCTTCTCCAGCTCTTCCTTCCAGACTTGCAGGTTGGATTGGAGATGTGCCTCTGATTTAGCAATCAGGGCAACATCATCAGGAAATGCCAGCTCTGAAATACAGACCTGTCTCATCTTCCAGTACCCCACTGAATACTTTCTTGTTCTCTCCTTACATGCCTTGATAACATCGTCCATGAGGAGTATGAAAAGATAAGGTGACAGAATATCACCCTGTCTTACACCAGTGGTGGCCCTGAACTCTTCCGACTTATGGTTTGCTGTCCTCACATAATTTATGCAATGATATATCATTATAGTCAAAGGTCTAGCATGGATGAACGTTGCACAGTTAGCATAAATGGAAGTCAAAAGTCTAGCATGGATGAACGTTGTAGAGTTAGCATAAGTGAAAGTCAAAGGTCTAGCATGGATGAACGGTCTGAAGTTAGCATAAATGGAAAGTCAAAGGTTTAGCATGGATGAACGTTGTACAGTTAGCATAAATTGAAGTCAAATGTTTAGCAAGGATTAACGTTGTACAGTTAGCATAAATGGAAGTCAAAGGTCTAGCATAGATGAACGTTGTAGAGTTAGCATAAGTGAACGTCAAAGGTCTAGCATGGATGAACGTTGTACAGTTAGCATAAATGGAAGTCAAAGGTCTAGCACGGATGAACGTTGTAGAGTTAGCATAAGTGAAAGTCAAAGGTTTAGCATGTATGAACGTTGTACAGTTAGCATAAGTGGCAGCCATCTTGCTTTGCTTCACATGTGACTGGACTTAATATCAAGGGAGTTTTTTTCTCTTATTTTTATAGTTTCATGTTCTCTACTTAATTCTCATTTTCTTTCCCTCCTGTCTCTTGTTTGTCTGTCCCTGACGAAGGCCTTGTGGCCGCAACGTAGGTTTTTCTTGTCCTTCTCCTTGTAAGACGTATTACTATTTGTGTGGGTGTGTGTGTTTTTTTTCTTTTCCAACTGTATTAGCATAAATAAAGAGTGATGCCACTTTTCCCTGTTTGCACTTGGATTTTTGGAGTCAATGAGCTAGCATTTATGGATTCACATAGTTATCAATAAAAGCAATAATCCTAAATTAGAGAAAAATGGCATAAGGAACACACAGAATCCGATACTGCAGAACCATACTTTATATTACTAAGAAAAGATCAAGTAATAATTTTCATACTAAAATCTGACCATTGCAGACTTAAATACTATCTGTACAAGTAATTGAAAATCGAACAGACAGATATGTGTTCATATGGGAAGGACAGATAGATATGTGTATATATGGGGAGGACAGACAGATATGTGTCCATGTAGGGAGGACAGACAGATATGTGTCCATGTAGGGAGGACAGACAGATATGTGTTCATGTAGGGAGGACAAAGAAACAGTAGAACATGTCCTCCACAACTGTCGGCTCCACGAGAGGTGCAAGGTGGCAGCATGGCCTTCTCCTACCCAGCTGAGGGAGAAACTATATGGTGACGAGAGAAGCCTCAGACGGACTGCCAGTTGAGAGAGAAACTGTGTGTTGACGACAGAAGCCTGAGACAGACTGCCAGTTGAGAGAGAAACTGTGTGGTGACGACAGAAGCCTGAGACAGACTGCCAGTTGAGAGAGAAACTGTGTGGTGACGACAGAAGCCTGAGACAGACTGCCAGTTGAGGGAGAAACTGTGTGGTGACGAGAGAAGCCTGAGACAGACTGCCAGTTGAGGAAAAAACTGTATGGTGACGACAGAAGCCTGAGACAGACTGCCAGTTGAGGGAGAAACTGTGTGGTGACGAGAGAAGCCTGAGACAGACTGCCAGTTGAGGGAGAAACTGTATGGTGATGAGAGAAGCCTGAGACAGACTGCCAGTTGAGAAAGAAACTGTGTGGTGACGACAGAATCCTGAGACAGACTGCCAGTTGAGGAAGAAACTGTATAGTGACGACAGAAGCCTGAGACGGACTGCCAGTTGAGGGAGAAACTGTATGGTGATGAGAGAAGCCTGAGACGGACTGCCAGTTGAGGGAGAAACTGTATGGTGATGAGAGAAGCCTGAGACGGACAGCCAGTTGAGGAAGAAACTGTATGGTGATGAGAGAAGCCTGAGACAGACTGCCAGTTGAGGGAGAAACTGTATGGTGATGAGAGAAGCCTGAGACGGACTGCCAGTTGAGGGAGAAACTGTATGGTGATGAGAGAAGCCTGAGACGGACTGCCAGTTGAGGAAGAAACTGTATGGTGATGAGAGAAGCCTGAGACGGACTGCCAGTTGAGGGAGAAACTGTGTGGTGACGACAGAAGCCTGAGACGGACTGCCAGTTGAGGGAGAAACTGTGTAGTGACGACAGAAGCCTGAGACAGACTGCCAGTTGAGGAAGAAACTGTATGGTGATGAGAGAAGCCTGAGACAGACTGCCAGTTGAGGGAGAAACTGTGTGGTGACGACAGAAGCCTGAGACAGACTGTCAGTTGAGGAAGAAACTGTATGGTGATGAGAGAAGCCTGAGACAGACTGCCAGTTGAGGGAGAAACTGTATGGTGATGAGAGAAGCCTGAGACGGACAGACAGTTGAGGGAGAAACTGTATGGTGATGAGAGACGCCTGAGACGGACTGTCAGCTTTATAAGAGAGATAGATGTGGTTATATGAGAGCGAACAACGAAGGAGAAGACGAAGAACATAGTTAGCATAAGTGGAGTATCTATCTGAATTTTTTATTTTTTTGCCAGATTTTCCTTTTGGCGTGTTCTTTTTCTCTTCTGCTGGTTGTGAGAGTTTTTATTTGCCCAATCTGAGGTGCGACTCGACAGCTTCATCCTCCCAGGTAGCTGGATTTGTAAATATGTACAACTCTGAACAAATTGACAAATCATGCTTGACTGCGCCACTTGCAAGTAGATTAAAACACAAATCATCCGTGGCTATCGAGAAAAGGAAACATTAGTAACAAATAAAATCATGGGTACGCGACAGTTTTTTACCCCCCAACGCCTTTGGCATTTAGTTAACCTTCCCATACCCTCTTTTCAATATGAAAGGAAATAAATGATAGAGTTTACCATGTAGATATATATAAGAAAATAAATAAGATTAATTAACTTTTGTATAAAGAAAACTGTATTTGGTATATAACAACAGTTTTTACTATCACAAAATTGTTACATGTTTATGAGACCACTGTCAAATAAATTAGTGATACATAAGGAAGGAAACCACGAGGCCTGTAAACAGTAAATTAATATGAAACAAATATAAAGGTATGTTATAAGGCACTCGTAGGAAATAAAGAAGTAGAAGACTAGACAACAGAAAAACAACAGACATGAGTTCAAATCCTGGGTAAGCCACTCATGTCTGTTGTTTTTCTGTTGTCTAGTGTTCTACTTCTTTATTTCCTACGAGTGCCTTATAACATACCTTTATATTCGTTTCATATTAAATTAGTGATACTCTTGATTACTTTTAATGTCAACTGACATTGCGCATGAAACTAGTCCTTATGATAGGAATCTCTATGCAGGGCAATCTAATCATTAGAAGTGGCCCCTCCCCGTCGTTAATAGGAGACATCAGTGCTAAAGTTGAATCAGACAATACGTACTATGAAAGGGTAATGGTGTGATGCAATAGTGATGCTGCAAACGAGAATGGTGACAAACTGATAGGCGTCTGCAGCATTAACAACTTGGTCATTGGAGGAACTCTCTTCCCACATAAAGAAATTCACAAACTAACATGGGAATCACCAAATGGCCGTGACAGAAACCAGATAGATCACTTAATAATCAATGGTAGATGGAAGCATTCCTTACATGATGTGAAAGTAAGAAGAGGTGCAGATGTTGGAAGTGATCACAACCTAGTACTAGCAGTAATAAAGGTGAAGCTTAGAACTATTGGACCTAAGGTATGAAAACCAAAAAGATACGCCATAAACACACTGAAGGACCCCCTTACCAAGAAAGCTTTTGTAGCATATATAAAGAAACGTTATCAAACTGTCAAAAGTCAGGAGGGCACAGAAGCCGATGACGTCGACCAAAAATTCAGTGTCCTTTCAACGATATTTAGGGAAACTAGTGACGCATGCTTGGGTTTCCAGGAAAAGAAGATACAAGATTGGATAACACCAGCAACATTGAAAACTATAGAGATGAGAAAAGTAATCAAAGTAAAGAAATCAGAAGCAAGATCTCCTAGCTTAAAGAAAATACACGCTAAGCAGTACTGTCGACTGAAAAGGGAAGTAAAACGTCAAACCCGAGCTGACAAGAGGAATTTCCTGGAAGGCCTTGCAAGACAGACAGAAGAAGCAGCACCGAGGAATGAACAAAACACAGCATACACAATAACAAAAACTATCAGTGGAAAAGGGGTGCAAACAACATTATACTAGTGCGAGACGGGCAAGGAGATCTCATCTGCAGAGAACAGGGGCAAAAAGCAAGACTGGCTGAGCACTTCAAAGGAACACTCAATATGACACCACTTGAGATGCAGCTGAGCATTCCTTAGGCTGAAAATGACCTGGATATTAATACAGATGTTCCAGGAAGGAAGAGGTCATCACGGCTTTCAAAGGGTTGAGGGGTGGAAAAGCTCCTGGTCAAGACAACTTAAGTGCAGAGCTATTTAAAATTGATCCTGAATTATCAGCCGAACTCTTAGAACCACTCTTTGCCCACAAATCTGGCCTACGGAGTCAACACCACTTGAATGGAACAAAGGAACAGTTATCATAATTACCAAAAAGAGTGACCGTGCAGACTGCAACAGCTGTAGAGGAATTACGCTCCTCTCTGTTCCCAGCAAAATATTGGGCAGGATAATTATCCACAGAATCTCAAAAGCAGTGGATCATAGGCCGAGGAAGGAGCAGGCAGGATGCAGAAGATGAGCAGATCTTATTTTAGCCGTATGGAATATAATAGAGCAGTGCTCACACTGGCATAAACAACTATATATAAACTTTGTCGATTTTGAAAAGGCTTTTGACAGCATACACAGGGATAACGTATGGAAAATAGGGATAGTGTATGGAAAATACTACGGGCTAACGGGATCCCTAGGTTTATTGTTTTCATTGTGGAAAATCTATGTGCTAACTTTGCATGCGGTGTTGGGATGAGCAACCTTACTTTCTAGGTGAAGACCGGTGTAAGACAGGGTTGCCCCTTGTCAACCATGCTATTTTTAACTGTCATAGACTGTGTGATGCGCCAGACAACAGAGGATATCCCTAGAAGAATAAGATGGACGACGTTCACCACACTAGAGGATCTGGAATGCGCAGACGATATTGCACTACTCTCACATTCACATCGGCACATCCGATAAAAAAGGGAAAGACTGAGTGGACAAAGCCAGCTGGTGGGACTGAATATCAACCTGCGAAAGACAGAGGTTATGACATTCAATGTAATAAATCCTGAGCCCATAGGGATAAGGAATCAGAAGCGGGAACAAACACTTTTACATATCTGTGACGTATAATGGAAAAACATTCTACAGTAATCTGACAGCCTATTGTAACCTCCTAGCTGCTTTGTGATTTGGTAGCTAAAAACCTGCATTATACTGTCTGTCTTTACTTACACAGCTTACTCTTTCGTCCCCCGCCTCTTTTCTTTTAACACGAGCTAACACAGTGTTTACAAACTTCGTGACCTGGAAAGCAAACCAGGTTTGTTTACCTAGTCCACTCACGCGAGCTTCATCTGTCAATCATAATACCTCTCAGACAGACAGCACGTGAAGGAGACGAAACACAGACCCTTTTGAAGTTTTACTCAGGGTAAGTTTAAAATCCCCTGTGCTCTTTGATCTCGAGACACGGGCATTTTAAAGAGTAACCCGTTAGCCATAAGTAAAGCCTCTGATGTCGGTCAACAGCGCCAGACGAGAGATTCTGGTAGCCGAATCGTAAGCTTTTGTCTTGAGCGCTAGTCTCTGAATTTTTCGTTCCATACAGTAGCGTGAAATTAACAACATTAGAGATCAGAGCAATCTAATGATATATATACTGATGTTTTCTTAACCCAACTATCAGAAGTCAGTCAGAATTTTGAATATTCTAGCGCGCAGTCCTAGAACCTAATTCTTGTGGATATGGTGTATTATTGATTCGTGGAGATTTTCATTCTGAATTTTCTGGTAAAAAGACAATAGTGCTAATGATTTAAAAAGTGATAGCTTAACATTTAATCTTCACTTAGATTTCTCTCGGTAGTAAAACGAGTGAAATAAAGTAACGCGTAGCGATTTCATACCAGATATTCAGTTAAAATGTTAAATCACGCCACCCGTTACCCACATAACTTAGACGGTAATTAGGTTAACAGTGTAGGCACACGCGACACTTAATCTCTACAGGAGAGAGTTAAACCCGACAGTTTAGCTGACCGGACTTATAGGCATTAAAGTGACTGATAGTGGGAGTATAGAAATACACGTTATATTTCATTTTGCGTATTTGTTATTATAGTGTCTATTATTTTAATACCATACAACAAATATAACAGAAGGCGACAATTTAATAGCTATTTAATGACAGGCGATCATTGTTTAGGGAGCGCGTATGGAG
Source organism: Oreohelix idahoensis (assembly GCA_024509875.1). Classification (NCBI taxonomy): domain Eukaryota; kingdom Metazoa; phylum Mollusca; class Gastropoda; order Stylommatophora; family Oreohelicidae; genus Oreohelix; species Oreohelix idahoensis. The sequence goes on from JAMPIV010022858.1 coordinate 42,564, forward strand.
AAATTAAATAATAATTAATACGCTGACCGCCGGCGCGAGCAGGGGCGGGCGAGTTAGCATAACTCAGTCCGACCGAACTCAGCCGCCAGCGACGTCTGCTAGCGTGTAGTCGTAAGAAAACACGGTGTGCCTTGTAAACCGAGTCAGGACTGACGGAGTGGAGAAGAGATCGTCTTGTCCCCGTCTGTGTGTGTATATAGTAGTAGCATTTTTTTCATAAATGTTTTCTTGTATTCTTAGCAGACCTGATCACAAGGGCGTCCAGCGGTCTTCTGTTTGTTACTTTCCTCCTGTACTTGGCTTGTGCGTTACCAATTTCATTAAGAAATGTTCACTCGCCAAATGGTATCTGAGAACGATAAAATTTAACCACTGAACTTACCAATTCCAGATTTATATTTTTACCAGCCACAGCGGTGTACATATAACATTATTATTGGTTCCGACTCCTGACAGTCGTAATTCCAGTGGAGTATCTCTCTAGATACATACGCAGAGCTGAATCGGCTCTCTAACACAGAGTTGGCCGATAGAAGAACCATCATCATCACCTGTGACAAATTTTTAGCAACCAGATGTTTCCCAATACTGGAAGTATTTCCCCCTTGAAAGGGTGAACCTCAAGAACTCTCACAGTTTGAACTATTTGTAGTAACACTTATATCCAGGAGAAGCACCATATTAGGCGTTCACCTCACTAGTTAGTTCAGGGGATGAACTGGAGCCAATATGGATCTGCGACAACTGGGGTGACAGAATATTAAGGGAAATAGATAATATATTCATGGACTAATTCTATTACCAAGGGATATTACAGACCTACCATACGAGGCAATTAGGTAAGAGTGTGAGAGTGGCCACTGTTTGAGAGAGTGTGTGAGTATTTTCCTTGTTTGCAGGAAACTATCCATATATCTGATTTGTCTAAATTTTTTTTACTTTACTGGGTCTCATAGAGTACCAATACTGTTCATTCTGTAACAGAGTGCTAACCTTCAACCTTTGGATTAATAATTTTGGGTTTTTTTTCTTCATTCGGGGAGAGTGCATTTTTCTGCTTTATTTCATATGCATGTAAATGACTCTTTGATCTTTTCTTTTTCTTTAGATATATTGATGTTGTCGAGTTTAAATGATAATAAACTAGAAAGAAACTTACCTTTGTGTGTTGGTCAGACCCATACCCATTTATCCGTAGTTTTTTCACATTTGTGTGTCTTGTTGTCACATAGCTGTGTGTGTGTGTGTTTGTAGAGTAACTTATCTATTCTGGATAGGGAGGCAAAGGCTGTCTGGTAATAAAGTACAGTCGTACGGATAGGCTGGAGGAGATAACCTAATCACTCCAGAGACATATCTTTCCTTCAATATACCACCTGTGAAATCTATTTTCTATACCTTTTCTCGCGTATCTGTCGACATCCACTTTACTTAGACGGGCCAAATAAAACAATTTACCTTCCGTACGACAATATCTAGGAAGCAAAGTAACAGCAGACGGCGGAACAGGCAGGGACAACTGTAACAGAATGAAAAAATCCAGAACAGCCTTTGCAAATTTAAACAACATTTGGAAATCTTCTCAGTACAGCACAAACACCAAATTAAGAGTAATGGAGAGCTGCGTACTTCATGTACATTTTGTATGGCGGGGAATGCTGAAGAAAAACTGAAAAGGAAATTTCCAAATTATCCTCTTTCAACACAATCTGCCTAAGGAAAATTCTTCGGACACAGGAATCACACATTGTATAAATATTTTTGAAATGGGTAGGTTTCCAAATTTTTTTTTTTTTTTGGGGCCAGGACAGCGGCCATATGGCCTACTCAGCGACTTCCAACTGCCGAGGGATTTTTAACGTGCACAGCTTGCACACGGGACCTCTTTTTTTCGCCCTTATCCAAGGCATTCCCTCTAACCTTTTTTCAAGCCTCCTGTACCTTCTAGGGGTACGCGTAAAACCCCCAGGCTTGGAAGCTCTGAAATAAGTCATCAATAACAACTGTCCAATGAGGAAATTGAGTCCCAGGGAAGCTAGATTCAAGTGAGGATATCTGCGATGCTGCTTTCACGCCAGCGATAAAATGGTCTACACATGTGACCTCCTAACATCGATTATAAATATATTTGTCGGTCGTTCTTTAAGTCACGATTATAATCAGTAGAATCATCATGGTATCATGATTACCATTATACTATATTTTTTATTTAATATTGGCTACTTTTCTCTAATAAATATATAAATTTATTTCCTTACCAGTTTTACAGCAGCCATTTTATTTAATGTAGGTGATGCGTGCCGTCCATCAGTTGTAGTAATATAAGCGGAACAATGTCCGTGGCCAAATAAACACATAGGGGTATGTCGACAGACACGTATCAACTTGAATGCCAATTAGTTGACTAACACCTCTTTAAAGTTCACGAGATACAATTTATTCAGGTACTGGTACAAGCTCCATCAAATATAATATTATGTTCAAGCCCAATGGCAAAGGCAGTAATGTGCAGTCTTCATAATGTCGTCAGGCAGTCATTTCCGCTATGGAGACGCTGTCCTTGCATTCTCAACAGTTTAATATATACTACTGGACAAAGGTTAAGGGCCACCAAGAAAAACTCCACTATGGACCAATTAAATGCAACCAGGTGTAAACAATTTATTACAAAATAAAGTTGATTCATCCGTGGAAAAGATCAGTCAAGTGTTTTTTAATAATGTGTGACTTACTAACAAAAAGAAATTCAACTCACTTTTTCACCTTTTGAACTACTGGGGCGTGTTGCAAAAACCACGAGTTTTTGCAGCAACAATGGCAATTTTCACGTGCGGGTTAAAGTGACCCAGTTTTTGGACATTTAAAAAAAATTAACCTAGTGCACACAGAAATGTGCATAATGACAACTCTCTTTCAGACATAATGACAACCCTTTTTCAGACATAATACCAACCCTCTTTCAGACATAATGACAACTTCTTTTCAGACATAATGACAACTCTCTTTCAGACATAATGACAACTCTCTTTCAGACATAATGACAACCTTCTTTCAGGCATGACAACTCTCTTTCAGACATAATGACAACCCTCTTTCAGACATAATGACAACCCTCTTTTAGACATAATGACAACCCTCTTTCAGACATATAGGCAACCCTCTTTCAAATAAAATGGCAACTCTCTTTCAAATAAATTTGCTACCTTCTTTCAGATAAGATTATGACTCACTTTCAGAAAGAAATTCAACACTCTGTCAGATAGAATTATAACTCTCTTTCAGATGAAGTTACAATCCATATTCTGATAGAATTATACCTCTATTTTAGATGAAGAAACAATCCATATTCTGATATAATTATACCACTCTTTTAGATGAAGTTACAATCTACATTGTGATAGAATTGTAACTCGTTTAGACGAAGTTACAATCCACACTGTGATCACGGCTGTTTGCGGGCGATCTTTTAGTTTTCCCTGACCGCGCTATTTATAGCTATCGTGACAGAGGTCACGTGGTCAACTTCCTAACGGGAAAAAAATGTGGCGGTGTTTACTTTTGATAGGGCTTAATTAATGCTTTCAGGCTACTTTATTATTATAAATACCGGCTTTAATTTTGCGTTAAGCTAGACTAGAAATGTTAGAGTAAATGTTAGAACAAGACAGTTGGCAGATGGCGGGAGAGCAGTTGGGCGACCGCAGCTGGGGTTCAAAGATGTGTGCAAGAGAGATATGAGGGCACTGGACATGGATCCAGTGGCATGGGAGGATGAGGCTGCCGATCGCACTAAGTGGCGATACTATTCACGGCACCACCTCAGATTGGGCGAAGAGAGGCTCACACAAGAAGCAGAGGTGAGGAGAAAACGTCGAAAGGATCACCAGGAAAATAAGCAGTTGAGAGCTGTCACCTCAGGGGCGCATTTCCATAGTCAGTTATGACTGAAGGGGCTATTATTATTATTATTATTAGAACAAGAACAAACATTTTATCACAATTAGAACAAAAGATATAATAGTCTGAAATAGTGTAAAATTTACGTTTTTTTAATATTTTGTTATGGTTTGTTTCTAATGCAATTTACACTAAAACGGTCACAATCAACATGCATAACAAATTACAGAAATCAAAAGTAGAAAACCTGCAGAAAATGGATATCATAGTTTTGTTTTGGTTTCATGCGTCAAACATTAATTATTGAAACATTAAATTGCAAGTCCACATTTATTACCTTAAAATAACACACCCTATTGTCTCCAAAACATGAGAGCTAACAATTATCTCAATCATACATCACGATGGTCATGTAAAAATGAGTATGGTCATGAGTAAAACGAAATGTTCAATTTAATAAATAAAACATACACCTATTAAATGATTTCCACACTCTGTTAATTCTGTCACTCTCACGCAACAACTGCCATAATTTGCCCTAGCCCCAAAATTTCGCTCAATTATCATTCACACTTCCTTTTTTTTATAGGAGGAATCTGTACATTCACAGATGGAGAAATTTGTAACAAATGAGTTTCCATTATAAATTTTAATTGTGAAGTTATATTTTTAATACCGCTGGCGCGTCTTTCAATTTTAGAAATAGTGGAATGTACAAATTCTCTTCCTTGCTCTCCATGCATGCCCATTCCAAAGCCATGAGTTCTGATCCAGTCTGCGCAATGTTTTTCTAATATGTGCTGTTTAGGAATTGTCTTACTGGGGAATAGCTTTCTGAACAAAGATATATATGTCTCTATTGATGCTGTTATTGATTCTTTACTAATTGGTTTACTGTGTGATATATTGTTGTGTACTTTCTCAAATGCTTCGTTCAGTGAGTTGAATTGTTCTTGGGCAATAAAAGCTATGTTAGTTATATCTTGTTTGTCTTTAATTTTCAGTGTTTGTGTAATGATTGCTCTTGTAAGATCTTTATAAACTTTTTGTGTGAGATATCTGTGGCAGTGATTCCCTATGAATGCTCTGCTATGATAAGCCTGTGGTATGATTTTGTGTTTGGCTAGTACCTTGTCCAAGTGTGAGCAAACTGGACCAGACCTAGCACACAGATCTTGAAACTGAAGTTTGGCCAGCGCATCTTGTGCATTTTCAAGTTTAACTTTAAAACTATCTGTCTCCTCCTTATCCTCACAAAGTTCAAAACCTGCCTGAAAAAATTCAATTTTAGCTTATAATTCTCTGCCTGTTTCCAGTTCCAACCAAATCTCTTCAAGTTCTTAAAAGTACTAATGTTTGCATGTATCTCTTGCGGATTCTCAAATATCTTTGCATCTATTGTATCGGCTACCTGTTCTAGAAGTCTGTGGTGTTTCAAAACAATGCCTAATAAAATATAAGGGTAAGGAGGAGCTGCATTTTCAATTTCAATCTCTAACATTGGTTTGTGTAAACAATTATGGTAACGTGCCACTTGCCTTTTATTCCCTTTCCCATATTTCATATATCTATTGTAATCTCTTATCAACATGGCCAAACTTCTTGGTTTGCAAGTTGTTGTTGCGAGAGGTTTCTTAATTTATGAAGAATAATACAACCAGGTGTATCAGGTGATACTAGGATAGTTGCCAGAGAAGAGTCTGGTCTTAAAAGAAATACCCCATTCTCAGAAAAGAGCAATGGTGTATAGAGTTCATAGGTATAAAGTCAGGCTGTAAAGAATTTCTGGCCGAGATAGTAATATTCAGTTCCAGACTTATATGGTGCCACTCTCAGAGTTATACCTATGGGCTGTTATAGTATCTAGGGGAATTAATTAAATTCAAAGTAATTCAAAGCTGACATAAAGTAATAAAAACAGTGCACTACAATTTCTTAATTTTATTTATGTACAGTCATCTGTTTAGTTTTGTTTGTGTAAACACAAACCCTAAAAATAAAATCACACTGATGATGTTGCATGTATCTACACCAAATAAAAGTCAATCACTAAAATTAAAGTCTTTTCCTAGTTGTTAAGGCTCCCTTGTTATGAAAATAGTCTTAGTTCACCTAATCCTCTGGAACCAATGTTAATGTTGGTTCTTGAATTTATCTTCATCATTAGGGGAGTAGATATTGACAACTGTCACAATGACTTCACTGTTACTGATATCACTTGAATTTATCTTCAAAGTATTTCTTTGTTATGTACCTTTTGAAAATGTCACACTGACTAAAGTCTATGTTGCTTCCAGACTAATTTAATCATCACTGTTTTCATCACTACTACTATGACCGGGTGTGGTACGCCAATGCTCTGCGAGTCAGTCTTGTCTAATTTGACTTAACTTCTTCGCTTCCGCCTTTTCCTTGAAGCCAGAATATAAGATGGAGAAGCCCAACACTGAGGGTCCCCACTCTTCCAACTGATGTAGGTACAGGGTGCTTGTTCAAATCTTACACCGCTAGGTACAACACCAATGTTCTTCTCTGCTAACAAGATGAGTGACAGGATACCTCTGACCTGAAATGTAATAGGTCTTACATAGCATCTGGCTCTAAAATCCTCCTACCCAGATTGTAGATTAGTGAGGCAGTTTAGAATAAGTGATGATAACACAGGAAAGGTAGACTCAGTCAGTGACAAATAGGTTTATGCAATAATATAACACAATATTACAGCACACAGGAAAGGTAGACTCAGTCAGTGACAAATAGGTTTATGCAATAATATAACAACATTACAACACATACTTTCCTAATATGTCCATGACCGACATCACCAAAACTGCATAGGCCTTATGGTGAGTGTTGAGTGTATAGGCCTACTCAAACAATACATTAAATTTACAATCTTTCCTCTTTTACTATTTCCTGATAGTATTGTCTAGTCCAGCAATCAGAAAAGGCTTTAAAAGCTTCTAAAACTAACAACCTTCATTCCGTCCGGCCTTAGTTTAAATATCGAACATAATTTATACAGCACAAAGCAGCTTTCCTTCTATGAATCACACAATGAGATTTTACACACACAATCACTTCCCTTAAACACTAGTAATATTATACATATTATGACTTAATTCTCTTACCCACAATCTCAGATTCAACAGGCTTTTAATAAACCCATGCAGTCTGCTTCACTGGCAAATGGCGAAGGAGCTGGGGTAGAATCTGATTCTGTCGTCTGACGAATTTGGTTCTGGCGGTTCAAGAGAAATATTCCAGATTTGTTTCCCTCTTTATTACAGGTAGCGGACAAACGGAAGACAAGCGATTCCATTGGCTGGCTGGGTCAGTTTATGTTTACCAAAATTTCAGTAAAACAACCACTTTCTGCCCGATCTGTCGATCTGACAAAACTCCGATAATTTATTCTTCCGGTGTTTCCCAACCGATTCCTTCCATCCAGGTCTTGTTTAAACTGGCCAATTGGGCTCTACCATTTTAACAAGCTATCCTTTTTCTGCCTCCCTTGTAGTGTTTGCCATCATAGTTGAAACCGGGGAAAACAGCCTTTGCTCTACGTTATTACTGCATGTAATCACTCACAACTCCTGTGTCCATGCTTCTACAACTTAAATCCATGTATCTAATGAAAGTTTAAGATTCCTGGTATTTTACTGTGCTCACTGTTCCGAGGGACATACCCTATCCTTTGGCCTGAAGTCACAAGTACACATTCACGTTTACACAGATTCCCTCTAGCAATCCTGCAGCCTACGGTTCCTGAGACCGGGTTTCAGCTCGTGCAGCGATTGGTCAAAAACATTTGTTGACATATTTCGATATAGGTAGGCAAGGTAGGCTCTCGTTAATTGCCCTTAGATATTGGTTCAGGACTACGCTACAGATATATGCACTCTGGATGTCTTTATTTCCTTGTTTTGCTGGAGACACCACAGACATGGGTATGTTCCTTGAGCTCCAGACAAACCAAACATTTTCATCAAAAATTCATAAGAAAACAACAACTTCTTTACCATCCCACTCTAAATCTTTTAGTGACTCTATCTGAGCTTTCATGCCATTCATAAATATTTCTAAATTATCATATGTATCTTTGACTCTAGCCATTGATAAAAGGATGGTATTAGATTTAGAATTTGGTTTCTCTAAATTTACTACCTGCATTGTAACTTTGAACTGTGAATGAAAGAAGATATACAAACAGTTACTTAGAATTCTTTGGCAGCCGTCGTGTGCACAGGATTGTCTACCAAAGAACACTAATGGAACAGTCCTTATCTCACACAAAATAAAAAAAGACATTCATATTATAAATATAAGATTAACAAGACTTGAAAGATAGATCAAAGTATGTGGAAGTAATCTATCTATAGCTTTACATGTTTTCTGACGCTTATATACGCAGCTAAATATCATTATAAATAAATGAAAATGCAAAAACAGATGGTGCTTTAGAAAAAGTTATTTTACCACACATTCTCAAGATATGAAACCAAAAAAAAAGTATGTGGAAGTAATCTTTAGCTTCCCTCCGAGAAGTCTTTATAATTATAAACTCATTCGAATGGGCCGATTTTTAGATATTACATTAATAAAAACATTACTTATTTTATGAATTTCCTCAAATGATGACGCTGTTTTCAAAAGTCTGTAACTCCGTCAAAAATAATTTCAAACAAATAAAAATGCAATCAAAAATAGAACACAGAACAAAGTTATAGTACACAAAAGAATTTTAGCGCTGTGTTTATCCAGAACGAGTGTGTAATGATTTATATAATTACTGATTTTACAGACACATCAGCTGATTTTCCCCGCCAAAACCCCCAGTAATCATTTACGGTGCACATGAAGATTATTACCCGGTGTCAGAATTCCGGTCACCGAAACTAAAAGAGCGCTCTGGTATAGGGTACAAACAGCCGTGTGATAGAACTGTAACTCTCGTTTAGATGAAGTTACAAACCTCATTTAGATAGAAGTATAACTTATTTCAGATAGAACAACCTTGTTTCACATAGAATTGCAACCTCTTTCAGATAGAATTACAACTCTCTTTCAGATAGATTTACACTTTCTTTCAGATAGAATTACAACTCTCTTTTATATAGAAATACACGCCTCTTTTAGATACAAATGCACGCCTCTGTTCGATAGAAATAAAATTCTCTTTCAGATAGATTTCCCCGTCCATTTTTTAAGAGCCTGATAATGTGTTATTCTGTGTTGTTATTATTTTTCTTCACACTATCTTTGGACACCCGAACCAAGGTAGACGCTCTCAGATGTCGGAGGTGATGGAGATGAAGAGGTAGGGTGTCTCTGGACTGGTTTGCGTGGGTGGTGCGCTGACATTATGTATGGAGGGATGATATGGATAAAGTTCCACCCAGAGCAACTGTATACTCGTTACATGAACGTCACACTGACTCACGACGAGGAAGCGAAAACATACCAGCTGGTGACGTTTTCCAAACATTTATTAGGACGCCACAATAGGTACGCTGACACTGACAATCAATCACAAGCAATGTAGGGCATATCAATCAGCATAATGTAAAGTTCCTCAATAAATTGTGCATTCAAGTAAGCTGATCTCATAGATATGTTAGCTTCAGCAGGTTCAGCTCAAACATTAGCAATATGCGAGTTAAGCAACTCTTTCCTGATACAAATGGATCATATAAATATAGGCAAGTCTCAATACAAGCCGCACGGAAATGGCGGGTTATGAATCCAGTTCACGTTGACCTTCTGTGGATATATTTTCTAAGTCTAACCTTCGTAGAGGCATCTCCGCTGGCATAGCGAAGTTCGAGGAACATAATAATAACTGTTCTGTGGGCATAAGTAGCCTGAAACATAGATATATCAGGTATAGAGATATCTGGTGTATTTCTAATAACAGAGTCTCTCCTCTGCCTGACGATGCGAATGAGTCGAACAACAAAGTCTAACTTCACCGGCTACAGGACAAAGTAGGAGGAGCGATTACCTTTGTGTTCGAAAACATCACAATTCCAACCGTCTCCAGACGTTAGAATTAAACCCATGGGACTAATGTTAATAGACCTGCCATCAAATTCACAGAAGGTTTTTCCCATGATGAAAGAAAAACTCGGGGACATCAGAACATGTCTTGCCCCGTACACAGATCACATCTCGACCTGACGGAAGTTCCTTAACAAAACCACACACAGTCTGGGCATGCGCTAAAGTTAACTTTGAACTATGTTCAAGTGGGACAACCCCATATTTACATTTACTCGAATCCAAAGATGAGTATTCGCCCCTTAGGCTAAATTTCTAACGAAACATATCTAAACCCAAAATCTTATACCAAATATTTTCAAACATAACAGGTATACAGACAAATAAATATCTTCCGGTATATATACATCTCTATCTTCATTGTCCCCAGTAATCTGTTGGTAACAGAGCCCATTAGTGTTTCTTTCAGACATAATTATTTTATTATCGTCTACGAAAGTATTATCGCCGTTAACCAACACTACGATTATCATCATCAATGTAATCATCACTGTCATTATCATCATCATTCGTTACCCTTTATCCGCAAGGAGCATAACCCTTCAGCAAATGCACGCCAAGTTATCCTGTCATCACGATCATCCCATGTCTTTTCTTATCCGTTCATTTCTGTCCTTAGTAGTCTTCTCCATGTGTTTATCGATCTCCATCTCTTAACTTAGGGATTCCAGAATAGATTGCCTTGTGATGCTATCAACAAACTTCCTCCAATATGTCTCCTATCTATCGTCAGCGACTTCTTCCCATCTTCTGTTTTATTGTCACCTGTGTGGTTCTTATCAATATAATCACTACCAAAATAATTATCATCTTTATAACCACTAGCACGAATATCACCATCAATATAATCACTGCCAAGGTTATCACCATCAATAAACTCACTACCACGATTACCATCAGCAACATAATCGCTAAGACCACTGTTGTTCGTCCATCACGGGTGATGAAGACCACTCTGTTCATCCAATTATTTAGGAATATGATAGGTTAGTCTATGGGTACGAAGGTGACTGATGAGCCCGATGCGGGCCTGGAAAGATCTCGGACAGTGTGGGCAGGGAATGTTTGCTTCATGTGAAGGTTTTATTACACGGTCCTTTCTAGCTTGTCTCCGCTGTTCCGATGCTGCTCTTCTGGATGATTCGCATGCCGCTGCACCTTTACGAAGAGATGTGCGCCAAGCAGTTCGGTCTTGCGCAGCAGCTTCCCATGTGTCAGGGTTTATGTCAAAGGTTTTCAATGACGTCTTTAACGTGTCTTTGAAGCGCTTCTTTTGGCCACCATGGGAGCGTTTACCCTTCTGTATCTCACCATAAAAGAGTATCTTTGGCAGTCGATGGTCTGGCATGCGGACTACATGACCTGCCCCACGAATCTGTGACTGCATCAGAATAGTATCAATACTAGGGATACCAGCTCTGTCAAGAACGGCGGTATCCGGGATCTTGTCTTGCCATTTGATGTTCATTATCTTCCTGAGACAGACTGTACGGAAGTGGTTTAGCTTCTTTACGTGGCGCCTGTATACAGTCCATGTTTCACTTGCATATAGCAGCACTGGAAGCACCGCAGCTCTGTACACCTTCAGCTTTGTCTGTAGACTAATGCCACTTCGATGCCAAACGTTGGTGTATAATCTGCCAAATGTGC
>JAMPIV010022859.1:0-71811 GCA_024509875.1 Oreohelix idahoensis
GGTTGAATGTTATTATTGTTAGAGGGTAGGGTTAGGTTGATTTTTATATTGTTAGAGGGTAGGGATTAGGGTGTTTTTTATTATTGTTAGGAGGTTCTGGGTTCTGGATTATTAACATCAATAACTGTTGTACTGGAACTGGACATAACAACAATAACTGCTGAGTGGGAAACGGAGCTGTAACAACAATACCTGATGACTTTGAACTGAATCAATAACAACAAGAACTGGCTGTACTTGGGAACTGGATCAATAACAATCAATAAACTGCAGTTACTGGGGAAAATGGATCAATAACACAACAAGTAACCTGGCTGTACTGGAACTAGGATCAATAACAACCAATAACTGCTGATGTAACTCGGGAACTTGTATACTATAGACAACAATAACGGATGTAATTGTGTGGGGAACTAGGTCAACTATAACAACAAGTAATCTTGATTGTACAGGGAACATGATATCAATAACAACAATTAACTGGCATGTAACTGGGAACCGTGATCTTATAATAACAACAATAACTGCTGATACTGGGTAACTGGATTCTAATAACAACAATAACTGATGTACCTGGGAACTAGATCAATAACAACCCAAAAAAATAAAACTGCAGTACTGGGAACGGGGATTCTACATAGCAACAATAGCTGAAGTAGCTGAAACTGTACTCTGTCACAAAACAATACAGCTGCAATACTGTGGAAACTTAGGAATCTAGTAACAACAATAAGCTGGATGTACTGGGAACTTGAATCAAAACAACATTTAATAACTGATGTAGCTGGGAATTTGATCCTAAGTGACAACAATAACTGCTGTAACTTGGAACTCAGATCATAAAACAACAGTAACTGCTGTACTGAAGAAACTGGATTCTATAACAACAATATCTGGCGTACTGGAACCTGGATCTGTGAACAGACAAAAACATGCTGTACATGTGGAACTGGATACAATAACAACAATAACTGTCTGTACTGGGAACATGGATCAAGTTAGAGACAATAGCTGATAACGAGCAGTGAGAGTGCTGGTGAACTCGTGAGACTCTTTAACAACAATTACCTGCTGCTATACCTTATTGAACTGAAATCAATAAAACAACGCTTAGATTCTGTACTTGTGGTTTGTGAAACTGATCAATAACGAACAATAACTGCATTGTACTAAAGGTAAAAGGTGATCAATAACAACAATAAACTGCTGGAACTGGGAACCTGTATCTATAACAACAATAACTGATGGTACTCTATGAACTTGGAGTAATATAACAAAGTAACCCCCCTGATGTACTTGTAACTGGGATTCAATAACAAACATAAAACACAAGTAACTGGGATTTTATCCGAGTGGATCTATAACAACAATAACTGGTTTATGTACTGGAAAACGGGATCTAATAACAACAATAACTGATGTACTTGGGAACGGGATTCTACAACATGCCCATATCTGCTTGTACTGAGCAACTGGTACTGGTTCCAACAATAACTGCTGTACTGGAACGTGGATTAATATCAGAACAATAAATGATGTCTACCTGGAAGTGTAACCGGATCTACACCATTAATAACAGATGTAGCTTGGAACTTGGATCTCAATAACAACAAATAACTTGCTAGTACCTTGGAAACTGGATCAAAAACAACAAATAACTGCTGATACTCGAAAACTGTGATCTATAACAACAAATAACTGCTGTACTAAGATCGGTGATCAGTAGACAACAATAACAGCTGATATTACAGTGGAACTGGATCCAATAAAACCCACCAAAAAACTGGCTGATAAACTTGGCGAACTGGATCTAATAACAACAATAAAACTGCTGTATTGGGTGCCGTGAATCCTAATAACAACAATAACCTGAATTGTACTTTGAACTGAATCAATAACAACAATAACTGCTGTACTTGGAACTGGATCAATAACAACAATAACTAGCGTGTACTGGGAACCGGATCTATAACCACAATAACTTGATGTACTGGGAACTGGATCTATAACTAACAGTAACTGATGTATACTGGGAACTGGATCGATACAACCATTACGCCTCAAGTACTGGGAAACCGGATCTATAACAACAATAACGTGCTGATACTGGAACGGGATATATAACCAACAGTAACTGCAATACTGAATCCTGATATTAACAACAATAGCTGGATGAGTAACTGAGACTGAATCAATACCAACAATAAACTGCGTGGTACTATGAACCGGATATCTATAACATAACAACAATAACTGCTTTAGCTACTGGGAACTAGGATCTATAACATACCGTAACTGATGTACTGGGAACTGGAATCAATTAACAACATTAACTCATTGTACCTGGGAACCCGGAAATCTAATTAACAACAATAACTGCTTTTTCTGGGAACGAGAATCTATAACAACAATACCCTGATGTACTGGGAACTAGAAGTCTATAGACAACAATAAGCATTGCTGTACTCCGGGAACGGGATACTATAACAACAACAATAACTGATGTACTGGAAAGTGTACTCAATTACACACAATAACTGCTGTAATGAGGAACTGGAATCAATATACAACAACAAAAGGTATGATGTACATACTGGGTAACCGTGCATCTATTGACAACAAAAGACCTGAAGTACTTTGTAACGTGAATCAATTCGAGACAATAACTGAGCTGTAACTGGGAAACATGGAATCGAATAAACAACAATAACAGTGCTGTTAGCTGAGAAAAGTGGATCAAATAACAACAATAACCCCACCCCCTGCTGTATCTGGGAACCGGCAATTCTATAGCAACAATAACTGAAGTTACTACTAGGAACAGGATATATAACAACATTAACAGATGTATTGGGGAGAACCTGGATCAATAACACCATTATCTCAGTTGTACTGGGAACTGGATCTCAGTAACAACAATAACTGTTCTGTACTGGGAACGGAATCTATACACAAACAATAACTGTGATGTACCTGGGAACTAAGATCTATAACCTACAATAACTGCAAGTACATGGAACTGGTATCTACAAGCAACAATAAGCTGAAGTACTGAGAACTGGTACTGTCCACAACACTTAACATGCTGTACTGGGAAAGGGATCTATACAAACATTAACTGCTGTAATAAGCGGGACTGATCTATAACAACAATGTAAACGAGTACCGAACGGGGAATCAAAAGCAACAATAACAGCGTGTACAGGGACCTGGATCTATAACACTAGTACTGCAATACTGGATACCGATCAATAACAACAATAACTGCTGTACTGGGAACTGAATCAATTAACAACAACTAACTGCTGAGTACTGGAACTGAATTCAGTAACAACAATAACTGCTGTACTGGAAACGGATCTATTAACAACAATAACTGCATAGTACTGGGAACTGGGATCTAGTAACAACAATAAGACCTGACGTTGTACTGGAACTGGGATCTATAACAACAATAACTGATGTACAGTGAACAGGGAACAAGCATAATTGCTCTACTGGATCAATAACAACAATAACTGATGTACTGGGAACCAGATCTACAACAACAATAACTGCTGTACTTGGAACTGGATCTATAACAACAATAACTGCTGTACTGGGAACTGGATCTATAACAACAATAACTGATGTACTGGGAACTGGGAACTGGATCTATAACAACAATAACTGCTGTACTGGGAAGATCTCCAGATGTTATTTCCGTAAATTTGACTCGTTTAAGACAAAACTGAGATGACAAAATAATTTTGTTAGACTTGAAGGTTTTTTATAGTTAACGTGTGAGAGTATTTGTAGAAGAATGTCATTGGGAAAATTGTGATAGCGCCTTGCGCTCACAACTTAAAGAGAAAAGAAGATGTCCTACAAAAATATTACTTTTTTTCGTTTCAGAGAATCCAAATTTGATGTTTGTGCTGTACTGGGAACTGGGTCTATAACAACAATAGCTGATGTCCTGGGAACTGGATCTATAATAACAATAACTGCTGTACTAGGAACTGGATCTATAACAACAATAACTGCTGTACTGGGAACTGGATCTATAACAACAATAACTGATGTACTGGGAACTGGATCAATAACAACAATAACTGCTGTACTGGGAACTGGGTCAATAACAACAATAGCTGAAGTACTGGGAACTGGATCAATAACCACAATAACTAATGTACTGGGAACTGGATCAATAACAACAATAACGGATGTACTGGGAACTAGATCAATAACAACAATAACTGCTGTACTGGAAACTGGATCAACAACAACAATAACTAATGTACTGGGAACTGGATCTATAACAACAAAAACTGTTGTACTGGTAACTGGATCTATAACAACAACAACTGCTGTACTGGGAACGGGATCTATAACAACAATAACTGATGTACTGGAAACTGGATCTATACCAACAATAACTGCTGTACTGTGAACCAGATCTATAACAACAATAACTGCTGTACTGGGAACTGGATCTTTAAAAACAATAGCTGATAACCTGGGAACTGGATCTATAACAACAATAACTGCTGTACTGGGAACGGGATCATTAACAACAATAACTGCTGTACTAGGAACTGGATCTATAACAACAATAACTGCTGTATTGGAAACCGGATCTATAACAACAATAGCTGATGTACTGGGAACAGAATCAGTAACAACAATAACTGCTGTACTGGGAATTGGATCTATAACAACAATAACTGCTTTACTGGGAACAGGATCTATAACAACAATAACTGCTGTACTGGGAACTGGATCTATAACAACAATAACTGCTGTACTGGGAACCTGATCTATAACAACAATAACTGCTGTACTGGGAACTGGATCTTTAGAAACAATAGCTGATATCCTGGGAACTGGATATATAACAACAATAACTGCTGTACTGCGAACGGTATCAATAACAACAATAAACTAGCAACAGGATCTATAACAACAATAACTGCTGTACTGGGAACCGGATCTATAACAACAATAACTTCTGTACTAGGAACTGGATCTTTAAAAACAATAGCTGATAAACTGGGAACTGGATCTATAACAACAATAACTGCTGTAATGGGAAATGGATCTATAACAACAATAACTGCGGTACTGGGAACCGGATCTATAACAACAATAACTGCTGTACTGGGAACTGGATCTTTATAAACACTAGCTGAATTCCTGGGAACGGGATCTATAACAACAATAGCTGATATACTGGGAACCGGATCTACAACAACAATAACTGCTGTAGTGGGAACTGGATCTATAGCAAGAATAACTGTTGTACTGGGAACCGGATCTATAACAACAATAACTTCTGTACTAGGAACTGGATCTTTAAAAACAATAGCTGATGTACTGGGAACTGGATCTATAACAACAATAACTGCTGTACTGGGAACGGGATCAATAACAACAATAACTGCAGTACTGGGAAATGGATCAATAACAACAATAACTGCTGTACTGGGAAAAGGAACAATAACAACAATAACTGCTGTACTGGGAACCGGATCTATAACAACAATAACTGATGTATGGGGAACTGGATCAATAACAACAGTAACTGATGTACTGGGAACTGGATCAATAACAACATTAACTCATGTACTGGGAACCGGATCTATAATAACAATAACTGCTGTACTGGGAACGGGATCTATAACAACAATAACTGATGTACTGGGAACTAGATCTATAACAACAATAACTGCTGTACTGGGAACGGGATCTACAACAACAATAGCTGAAGTACTGAGAACTTTTACTGTCACAACAATAACTGCAGTACTGGGAACTGGATTAATAACAACAATAACTGATGTACTGGGAACCGGATCTACAACATTAATAACTGATGTACTGGGAACTGGATCAATAACAACAATAACTGCTGTACTTGGAACTGGATAAAAAACAACAATAACTGCTGTACTGGGAACTGGATCTATAACAACAATAACTGCTGTACTGGGAACCTGATCTATAACAACAATAACTGCTGTACTGGGAACTGGATCAATAACAACAATAACTGCTGTACTGAGAAAAGGATCAATAACAACAATAAACTGCTGTATTGGGAACCGATCTTCAACAACAATACCTGATGTACTTTGAACTGAATCAATAACAACAAAAAATTGCTTACTGGGAACTGGATCAATAACAACAATAACTGCTGTACTGGGAAAAGGATCAATAAAAACAATAACTGCTGTACTGGGAACCGGATCTATAACAACAATAACTGATGTACTCTGAACTGGATATATAACAACAGTAACTGATGTACTGGGAACTGGATCAATAACAACATTAACTCATGTACTGGGAACCGGATCTATAACAACAATAACTGTTGTACTGGGAACGGGATCTATAACAACAATAACTGATGTACTGGGAACTAGATCTATAACAACAATAACTGATGTACTGGGAACGGGATCTACAAATCCAATAGCTGAAGTACTGAGAACTGGTACTGTCACAACAATAACTGCTGTATTGGGAACTGGATTAATAACAAAAATAACTGATGTACTGTGAACCGGATCTACAACATTAATAACTGATGTACTGGGAACTGGATCAATAACAACAATAACTGCTGCACTTGGAACTGGATCAAAAACAACAATAACTGCTGTACTGAGAACTGGATCTATAACAACAATATCTGCTGTACTGGATCCGGATCTGTAACAATAATAACTGCTGTACTGGGAACTGGACCAATAACAACAATAACTGCTGTACTGGGAACTGGATCAATAACAACAATAACTGCTGTATTGGGAACCGGATCTTTAACAACAATACCTGATGTACTTTGAACTGAATCAATAACAACAATAACTGCTGTACTGGGAACTGGATCAATAACAACAATAACTGCTGTACTGGGAACCGGATCTATAACCACAATAACTGATGTACTGGGAACTGGATCTATAACAACAGTAACTGATGTACTGGGAACTGGATCGATAACAACATTAGCTCATGTACTGGGAACCGGATCTATAACAACAATAACTGCTGTACTGGGAACGGGATATATAACAACATAACTGCTGTACTGGGAAAAGGATCAATAACAACAATAACTGCTGTACTAGGAACCGGATCTATAACAACAATAACTGATGTACTGGGAACTGGATCTATAACAACAATAACTGCTGTACTGGGAACTGGGTCAATAACAACATTAACTCATGTACTGGGAACCGGATCTATAACAACAATAACTGCTGTACTGGGAACCGGATCTATAACAACAATAACTGATGTACTGGGAACTAGATCTATAACAACAATAACTGCTGTACTCGGAACGGGATCTACAACAACAATAGCTGATGTACTGGGAACTGGTACTATTACAACAATAACTGCTGTACTGGGAACTGGATCAATAACAACAATAAATGATGTACTAGGAACCGGATCTTTAACAACAATACCTGATGTACTTTGAACTGAATCAATAACAATAACTGCTGTACTGGGAACTGGATCAATAACAACAATAACTGCTGTACTGAGAAAAGGATCAATAACAACAATAACTGCTGTACTGCGAACCTGATCTATAGCAACAATAACTGATGTACTACCTGAACCAATAACAACAGTAACTGATGTACCGGAACTGGATCAATAACAACAGTATCTCTCATTACGAATGGGAACCGGATCTACAACAACAATAACTGTTGTACTGGGAACGGGATCTATAACAACAATAACTGATGTACTGGGAACTAGATCTATAACAACAATAACAGATGTACTGGGAACGGGATCTACAACAACAATAGCTGAAGTACTGAGAACTGGTACTGTCACCACAATAACTGCTGTACTGGAACGGGGATTAATATCAAAAATCTGATGGTACTGTGGAACCAGATCTACAACATAATAACTGATGTACTGGGAACTTGATCAATAACAACAATAACTGCTGTACTTGGAACTGTATCAGTAACAACAATAACTGCTGTACTGGGAACTGGATCAACAACAACAATAACTGATGTACTGGGAAACGGATCTATAACAACAATAACTGCATGAACTTGGAACTGATCTATAACCAACAAAAACTGCTGTACTGGGAAACTGGGATCTACTAACAACAATAACTGATGTACTGTGGAACCGGATTTTCTATAACAACCAATAACTGCTGTTGGACTTGGATACTATAACAACATAACGGCGTAACTGGGAAACGGGAATCAATAGCAACAATCACTGCTGTACACGGGACCTGGATCTATAACAACAATAACGTTGCGAATACTTGAGGAAACCAATCTATAACAACAATAGCTGATGTACTGGGAAACTGAATCAAAAAACAATATACTGACTTTACTGGAATTCAGATTCTAAACAACATTTTGATAACTGCTGTAACTGGAACCCGATCTATAACAACAATAACTGTTGTACTCTGGAACTTGGATCTTATACAACACTAACTGCTGTACTAGGAACTGGATCTATAACAACAATAACTGATGTACTGGGAACTGGATAAATCTATAACACAATAACTGCTGTACTGGGAACTGGATCTATAACAACAATACACTGCTGTAACTGGGAACTGAATCATACTAACAACAATAGCGAAGTACAATGGGAACTGATACATGTAACACATTAACTAATGTACAATGAACTGGATCTATAAACAACAACAATAACTGATGTTAACGGGGAACTAGTCAATAACAACATTAACTGATGTACGTGGAACTGGATCAATATAACAACAATAACTGCTGAACTTTGGAACTGGATCTATAAAACAAACAATCACTTACTGTACCTTGAAAACTAAGGATCTACAATAACAAGCTAGCTGAATGACCTGGGAACTGGGTACTATAAACAACAATAGCTCTGTACTGGTGTACCCGGATTTATTAAAAACAATAACTGCTTTTGTACTGTTTGGAACAGAAAACTCTTATAACAACAATAACTGAATGTACTGGGAACTTTTGTATGGTTTTAAACAACAAATACTCTGTAAACTGGAAACTTGTATCAAGAAACAACAATACTGCTGTAGATTGGAACTGTATTAATAACAACAATGGTAACTGCTGTACTGGAAACTGATCAATAACAACAATAAAAATGAGTGATGTACTGGGAACATTACGGATCTACAACAACAATAAATGCTGTACAGGGATCTGGATCTATAACAACAATAACTGCAATACTGGAAACCGGATCTATAACAACAATAGCTGATGTACTGGGAACTGGGAACTGGATATATAAAAACAATAAACTGCTGTACTGGAAGATCTCCAGATGTTATTTCCGTAAATTTGACTCGTTTAAGACAAAACTGAGATGACAAAATAATTTTGTTAGACTTGAAGGTTTTTTATAGTTAACGTGTGAGAGTATTTGTAGAAGAATGTCATTGGGAAAATTGTGATAGCGCCTTGCGCTCACAACTTAAAGAGAAAAGAAGATGTCCTACAAAAATATTACTTTTTTTCGTTTCAGAGAATCCAAATTTGATGTTTGTGCTGTACTGGGAACTGGATCTATAACAACAATAGCTGATGTACTGGGAACCGGATCTACAACAACAATAACTGCTGTACTGGGAACTGGATCTATAACAACAATAACTGCTGTACTGGGAACTGGATCTATAACAACAATAACTGATGTACTGGGAACTGGATCAATAACAACAATAACTGCTGTACTGGGAACTGGATCAATAACAACAATAGCTGAAGTACTGGGAACTGGATCAATAACCACAATAACTAATGTACTGGGAACTGGATCAATAACAACAATAACGGATGTACTGGGAACTAGATCAATAACAACAATAACTGCTGTACTGGAAACTGGATCAACAACAACAATAACTAATGTACTGGGAACTGGATCTATAACAACAAAAACTGTTGTACTGGTAACTGGATCTATAACAACAACAACTGCTGTACTGGGAACTAGATCTATAACAACAATAACTGATGTACTGGAAACTGGATCTATAACAACAATAACTGCTGTACTGTGAACCAGATCTATAACAACAATAACTGCTGTACTGGGAACTGGATCTATAACAACAATAGCTGATGTACTGGGAACTGGATCTATAACAACAATAACTGCTGTACTGGGAACGGGATCATTAACAACAATAACTGCTGTACTAGGAACTGGATCTATAACAACAATAACTGCTGTACTGGAAACCGGATCTATAACAACAACAGCTGATGTACTGGGAACAGAATCAGTAACAACAATAACTGCTGTACTGGGAATTGGATCTATAACAACAATAACTGCTTTACTGGGAACTGGATCTATAACAACAATAACTGCTGTAATGGGAAATGGATCTATAACAACAATAACTGCGGTACTGGGAACCGGATCTATAACAACAATAACTGCTGTACTGGGAACTGGATCTTTATAAACAATAACTGCTGTACTGGGAACTGGGTCAATAACAACAATAACTGATGTACTGGGAACGGGATCTATAACAACAATAACTGCTGTAGTGGGAACTGGATCATATAACAACAAATACTGCTGTAAACTGGGGAACCGGATCTATAACAACAATAACTTCTGTACTAGGAACTGAGATCTAAAAACAATAGCTGATAAAACTGGGAACTGGATCTAATGCTGTAATGTAAGTAATGGGCAATGGAATAACTAACTGTACTGGGAACCGGATCTATAACAACAATAACTTCTGTACTAGGAACTAAGGATCTTTAAAAACAATAACTGAATGTACTGGGAACAATTAAACCGGGGGGGGGTAGGGAACCAAGGATCTATAACAACAATAACTGCTGTACTTGGGAACTGGATTCTAATAGCTAAGAATAACTGGTAACTGGGGAACGTGGATCTATAACAACAATAACTGCTGTACTTGGAACGGGATCAATAACAACAATAACTTCAGTACTGGAAATGGATCAATAACAACAATAACTGCTGTACTGGGAAAAGGAACAATAACAACAATAACTGGTGCTGTACTGGGGGGGGAACCGGATCTATAAACAACAATAACTGATGTATGGTGGAACTTGAGGGGGGTCAATAAGCAACAGTAACTGGGGGGGGGAAATGTACTGGGAACTGGATCAATAACAACATTTTAAACTCATGTACTTTAGGGGGAACCGGATCTATAATAACAATAACTGCTGTATCAAGGAACGCGGATCTATAACAACAATAACTTGTTGTACTAGGGTGAACTAGATCTATAACAAACAATAACTGCTGTACTGGGAACGGGATCTCAAACAACAATAGCTGAAGTACTGAGAACTGGTACTCGTCACAGACAATAACTGCTGTACTGGGAACCTGGATTAATAAACAACAATAACTGATGTACTGGGAACCGGAATCTATAACAACAATAACTGATGTACTGGGAACTGGATCTATAACAACAATAACTGCTGTACTTGGAACTGGATCTATAACAACAATAACTGCTGTACTGGGAACTGGATCTATAACAACAATATCTGCTGTACTGGAACCGGATCTGTAACAACAATAACTGCTGTACTGCGAACTGGATCAATAACAACAATAACTGCTGTACTGGGAACTGGATCAATAACAACAATAACTGCTGTATTGGGAACCGGATCTTTAACAACAATACCTGATGTACTTTGAACTGAATCAATAACAACAATAACTGCTGTACTGGGAACTGGATCAATAACAACAATAACTGCTGTACTGAGAACTGGATCTATAACAACAATATCTGCTGTACTGGAACCGGATCTGTAACAACAATAACTGCTGTACTGGGAACTGGATCAATAACAACAATAACTGCTGTACTGGGAACTGGATCTATAACAACAATAACTGCTGTATTGGGAACCGGATCTTTAACAACAATACCTGATGTACTTTGATCTGAATCAATAACAACAATAACTGCTGTACTGGGAACTGGATCAATAACAACAATAACTGCTGTACTGGGAACTGGATCAATAACTCATGTACTGGGAACTGGATCTATAACAACAGTAACTGATGTACTGGGAACTGGATCAATAACAATATTAGCTCATGTACTGGGAACCGGATCTATAACAACAATAACTGCTGTACTGGGAACGGGATATATAACAACAATAACTGCTGTACTGGGAAAAGGATCAATAACAACAATAACTGCTGTACTGGGAACCGGATCTATAACAACAATAACTGATGTACTGGGAACTGGATCTATAACAACAGTAACTGATGTACTGGGAACTGGATCAATAACAACATTAACTCATGTACTGGGAACCGGATCTATAACAACAATAACTGCTTTTTTGGGAACGGGATCTATAACAACAGTAACTGATGTACTGGGAACTAGATCTATAACAACAATAACTGCTGTACTCGGAACGGGATCTACAACAACAATAGCTGATGTACTGGGAACTGGTACTATTACAACAATAACTGCTGTACTGGGAACTGGATCAATAACAACAATAAATGATGTACTAGGAACCGGATCTTTAACAACAATACCTGATGTACTTTGAACTGAATCAATAACAATAACTGCTGTACTGGGAACTGGATCAATAACAACAATAACTGCTGTACTGAGAAAAGGATCAATAACAACAATAACTGCTGTACTGGGAACCGGATCTATAACAACAATAACTGATGTACTCTGAACTGGATATATAACAACAGTAACTGATGTACTGGGAACTGGATCAATAACAACATTAACTCATGTACTGGGAACCGGATCTATAACAACAATAACTGTTGTACTGGGAACGGGATCTATAACAACAATAACTGATGTACTGGGAACTAGATCTATAACAACAATAACTGCTGTACTGGGAACGGGATCTACAACAACAATAGCTGAAGTACTGAGAACTGGTACTGTCACAACAATAACTGCTGTACTGGGAACTGGATTAATAACAAAAATAACTGATGTACTGTGAACCAGATCTACAACATTAATAACTGATGTACTGGGAACTTGATCAATAACAACAATAACTGCTGTACTTGGAACTGGATCAAAAACAACAATAACTGCTGTACTGAGAACTGGATCTATAACAACAATATCTGCTGTACTGGAACCGGATCTGTAACAACAATAACTGCTGTACTGGGAACTGGATCAATAACAACAATAACTGCTGTTTTGGGAACTGGATCAATAACAACAATAACTGCTGTATTGGGAACCGGATCTTTAACAACAATACCTGATGTACTTTGAACTGAATCAATAACAACAATGACTGCTGTATTGTTAACTGGATCAATAACAACAATAACTGCTGTACTGGGAACCGGATCTATAACAACAATAACTGATGTACTGGGAACTGGATCTATAACAACAGTAACTGATGTACTGGGAACTGGATCAATAACAACATTAACTCATGTACTGGGAACCGGATCTATAACAACAATAACTGCTGTACTGGGAACGGGATCTATAACAACAATAACTGCTGTACTGGGAAAAGGATCAATAACAACAATAACTGCTGTACTGAGAACCGGATCTATAACAACAATAACTGATGTACTGGGAACTGGATCTATAACAACAGTAACTGATGTACTGGGAACTGGATCAATAACAACATTAATTCATGTACTGGGAACCGGATCTATAACAACAATAACTGCTTTTTCTGGGAACGGGATCAATAACAACAATAACTGATGTACTCGGAACTAGATCTATATTAACAATAACTGCTGTACTCGGAACGGGATCTACAACAACAATAGCTGATGTACTGAGAACTGGATCTTTAACAACAATATCTGCTGTACTGAGAACCGGATGTACAACATTAATAACTGATGTACTGGGAACTGGATCAATAACAACAATATTTGCTGTACTTGGAACTGGATCAAAAACAACAATAACTGCTGTACTGAGAACTGGATCTATAACAACAATATCTGCTGTACTGGGAACCGGATCTGTAACAACAAAAACTGCTGTACTGGGAACTGGATCAATAACAACAATAACTGCTGTACTGGGAACTGGATCTATAACAACAATAACTGCTTTATATGGACCTGGTTTAATATCTGCTGTACTGGGAACTGGATCTATAACAACAATAACTGATGTACTGGGAACTAGATCTATAACAACAATAACTGCTGTACTGGGAACTGGATCTATAACAACAATAACTGCTGTACTGGGAACTGGATCTATAACAACAATAACTGATGTACTGTGAACTGGATCTATAGCAACATTAACTGCTGTACTGGGAACTGTATCAATAACAACAATAACTTCTGTACTGGGAACTGGATCTATAACAACAATAACTGCTGTACTAGGAACTTGATCTATAACAACAATATCTGCTGTACTTGGAACCGGATCTATAACAACATCAACTGCTGTACTAGGAACTGGATCTATAACAACAATAACTGCTATACTGGGAACTGGATTAAATAACAAAAATAACTTATGTATTGGGAACTGGATCTATAACAACAATAACTGATGTACTTTGAACTAGATCTATAACAACAATAACTGCTGTACTGGGAACGGGATCTATAACAACAATAACTGATGTACTGGGAACTGGATCTATAACAACAATAACTGCTGTACTGGGAGCTGGATCTATAACAACAATAACTGCTGTACTGGGAACGGGATCTATAACAACAATATCTGATGTACTGGGAACCGGATCTGTAACAACAATAACTACTGTACTGGGAGCTGGATCTATAACAACAATAACTGCTGTACTGGGAACCGGATCTATAACAACAATAACTGCTGTACTGGGAACCGGATCTATAACAACAATAACTGCTGTACTGGGAGCTGGATCTATCTCATCTCATCATCTCATAATCGGAACCTCTTCTACCCCGTGAAACGAGGTGTAGAGGGTACCCAAGTGCACAAGGCCCATGGGCGGGACATGTAATCAAAGTGACTTGGCAAACAGGTGATTAGCCCATTGTGCCCGGACTTGCCCTCAAGTGTACTCATATACGCTATAAAACCTCCGAACTATCGAGACGTCATTCCAGCCAAAATGGACAGAGCCTCATATACCCGAAGGTTTCGAGGGATGTCCTTCCTCATCTGCACAAAGGCATTTATAGAGGAACTCTCAGGACCCGTAGGTCTGAGGAAAGGAGCAGATCTGAAGACAGGCACAGCAGTCTTTGGTACTGGGAGGTCTCCACTCAGAGTGGTGTACCACACACAGTCAGTAAAGACATAGGTCGCCTGCGGCGAGGAGCTGGATCTATAACAACAATAACTGCTGTACTGGGAGCTGGGTCTATAACAACAATAACTGCTGTACTGGGAGCTGGATCTATAACAACAATAACTGATGTACTGAGAACTGGATCTATAACAACAATAACTGCTGTACTGGGAGCTGGATCTATAACAACAATAACTGATGTACTGAGAACTGGATCTATAACAACAATAACTGCTGTACTTGGAACTAGATTTATAACAACAATAACTGATGTACTGGGAACTGGATCTATAACAACAATAACTGATGTACTGAGAATTGGATCTTTAACAACAATAACTGCTGTACTGG
The DNA here is from genome assembly GCA_024509875.1 of Oreohelix idahoensis. Lineage (NCBI taxonomy): Eukaryota > Metazoa > Mollusca > Gastropoda > Stylommatophora > Oreohelicidae > Oreohelix > Oreohelix idahoensis. The sequence goes on from JAMPIV010022859.1 coordinate 15,708, forward strand.
GAAGATTTCCAGATGTTATTTCCGTAAATTTGACTCGTTTAAGACAAAACTGAGATGACAAAATAATTTTGTTAGACCTGAAGGTCTTTTATATTTGGGCATGCGCCCTAATATAACCTACTAGGTTGAACAGGACGCTCCTCGCCAAAACGAGGCAAAATCTTATTTAAAAAAGAAAAGACAAAATTTGCTAGTGCTTTGTTTTCTAAGAGGAGTTAAAAAGGTAGTCCCATTGCAGATACTCCCGTAGGGGAATGAGGTGTTAGAGACTTCCCTATACTAGGTCCAGCATCGAGAGGTGGGCTGACCATTTCCATTCCTTGCTGCCTTTTCCTTCCCTAATTCAAGAGCAAAATCAGGTACCCATTTACAGCTGGGGGGCGGGGGGCTGGAGCGTGTCGATGACTTAAAAAGGAAGGCGTACATCTAAATCATCGAAGGAATTGAATGACTTAATTTATTTGTGAATATGTTGCTTTTTATGGTTTTAAACGTTTAATATTTGATAAAGTATTTGACTGTTTAAAAGACTGGCAAACTTAGTGAAAAGGTGACTGCAAAATTAATTCATTTTGTCTATAACAGTTGATGTTTAAAATAGGCCACGACCCGGAATCAATAATTAATCATGTTTTCCACGTTCGTATCTAACGTGTGGCATTGCTTGGGGCTAGAAAGTTGAGGTCGTCTGGTTTGTCTGGGGTGAATTCATGGTAATGTGGCAAAATTTAGAGTACTATTCTGGACAGGTCGTGTTCTATGCTACAGAGATTAAAATGAAGACATGGGGCTAAATAATACCAGGTCCGTTATGATAATGAAATCCAAAATCTTTCATTATATTCAGCAGATTCTTAAACATTGTTCTGTGGTGATTTATGCATAATAGTTAATGCTCTGTATAACTTACTCGCATTTTACTTGTAAAATGCAAATCTAGCAGCTTCCTTGAGTGTGGTATAAGCATGAAAGGAAGCAGTTTTATGTATATGGAGCAAGGCTGCATGTGGTGTTCCCAGCAAAGAGCCCTTCTAGCTCAGGTAGCAAGGCATTGTCCCTACGTAAAATTCACTCTAGGGTAAAGGACCATCTACTCGTGGCATTACACCACCCGTCAATTAGCTGGTCTGGAACGTTTTACCAATGTAAAGCATGCTGAGTTGGGAGAGCCCTCTGGGTTAGGAAGACAACCCTTTAACTCACCCCAAATACAAAAAAGACAAAGAGTGAAAACTCAAATCCCTGAGGATGGAAAGAAGAAGACAGGTGTGGTCACGTTATGAGGAGCATGTGTGTGTGTTTTTCTTTGAGATGAGCTACCACGAGTTTGGTAACTTACCTGCATTTATAGCACGTAACCTGTCACAAAATAACGAGAATTAATCATGGTCTGCTCATTCTCCTATATGTCCTGATGACGGCTTTATTTCTGCTGCAGTCATTTCATTCCTATTCATTCCATTTAATCTTCAACGTATCTTCTATCCATTACTATTTAATCTTCAATGAATTCTTTGTGGTCAAACGTATCATGACTTATGGTCAATGATGCGACGGCAGTCTTATTTGATTCGTTTCTTTTTCTGTGCGGCGTGATGCTGACCACATCACCCCTAGTGTGCCGATGGTCGAGAAAATATGGGCCTAACAACATATTCCCAATATGCCTCAATGGTCATGTAAATGGGAACCTTTACCTTTTTCTTTAACATTTTTCTGTGACCATCATTGCTTCACTTCACTATGTAAGTAAATTCCGACACCAATCCTTTTGACGTGCTCTTCTATGCCGTTTTTTGCCGGCCATTATCTTCCTTTTACGTCTCAATCTACCGAGAATTAACTGCTCCTCGGAAGAACACACTTCTTCAACCCCCATTTGATGTGGACAGTCAAAGATTAGCCAGGTGAGACAATAAGATTAAATCAACATTTGGTTTGCCATTTGTCGCCGGTCTTATTTTTTAGACTGGCCGGCTATAGATAGATAAGCGAGCAATCTGCTGCAGCATAGCCGACAAAAGCGACAAACATACATTTTGTCGGTAGTAGAAAACGGCGATTTAAGATAATGAAAGATCGGGTGGGCATGACATGCAGAACAATGCATCTTCCGAGTTTATCTTGATTTTTGCAATCTGGACACCAGACATATAACGTAATGATTTCATGCAAGGGTCTCTTAACAATTTTCAAGTATTAGAACAGGTGTTATGACATTTTGAGTTCCGGCGACGCTAATAGTAATTAGTTGCAATACACTACATTGTCCTATCAATTATCATGATGATGGGTAGGGGGGAAATATTTTTCTAATATAAGTCGCTCAACCTTGCGATTGGCGTTTAATTGAAAATGGACTAGCCTGAATAGCGATGTTTTAACCTACTAAATAATCAAGGCTACATTTTCGCGTGGCCGAAAATTTTAACTTTCAAACCTGTGTTTTTTTGGAAGTTCCCCCCCCCCCCCCTGCATTTCCCATCTTCATAACGGAGACCAGACCAGAAGAGGACAGATAAATTTGCTAGGTAGTGATTCTAGTCAAACGTAAATGTGTATAAGTGGTAACATTTACTTATAACTTTGATAATTATGACCCCTAGAATCTGCCCCTGTCTTAAAAGCTAATATAACATAGCAATGTTGCTGTCTCCCTTACCAACAAGTATCTTGTCTAACGAGACCAGGTGTGTTCCAAAAGATAACGTAGAGTTTGGAAAATATCAAAAGTGTGATTTAAGTTACACTTAGGTAAAGCCACGATTAAGAAATATTACTTTAAAAACGAGGAAATAGCACAAACAGAAGAGAAATAAAATAAGAAAGATAATGAAAAATGAACAGGGCGATAAAGGCTAGGAGCTACTTTATCACACCGATCTAGTGAGGATGCGTTACATTTTTTTTCTTTTTTTTTTTAACGTATGTGGCATAATTGTGCGTTCTCTTTTCCTCTCCGGCAGTATTGAACTATATTTGTTGTGCGTACAGAATTAGGTGCATTATTCTGTTGTTAGCACTCTATTTCCCGTACTGTCATTGTTCACGCTTCGATGCATGACAGGGCCAGACAAGCGTACAACCCATCCCTGAGATATGAAAACGTGATAATACCAAATTGACTCCAGGTAAATGCGAGCACGAAGTGTTTGCTAAGATTGCATAAGTACTTCTGACCCGACAGGAAAAAATGTACGAAGTTGTAACGTAAACATTACCAAGAATTGTCGGATGTAGCAACTCCATATACGGAGGATGACTGTTTGAAATTTTCAAAAGCGTGAGTCAGACAGAATACTGCATGAGGAAAAGTTTTCATAATTTGAACTTTGAATGTATTGGCTGAAATTTGAGGCGCCAATAAACAACCACGCGATTGGAAGATTTGTCAGAACGCCAGGTGGAAGCGTGGGCATGGAACTTACGATATAACATTGGGAAATTTTGACATACGGCACTGCATTCCAGAAATCATAAAAGTAGACAGCTTGGACCTTGCCACAGGAAAAAAAAAGGATTCTGAATTTTTAGGAACGGAAAAACGTATTAGAGCATCTTTTATCCACTGGAAAAGAAAACTCGCCAATATTAATACGAAACCGGATTCCTACAGAAGCTTCTCACAAGTAACAAAGGAATTCTAGAATAAGAAATAATATTCCAGACGTGTGTTCGTGGCATCTGTGTTAAGTTGCCAAGATTATTAACTGAGCAAGACGTCTAAGATTTGCCTAGTTACGAGGGTGAGCTCTACACATTTTTATACTTTGAATTTTACTGGTTTATACTAGCTAGGAGTGTTAAAGATTCATACGAGACTGGCAACCTCAGCATGTGAAAAGGATACATTCATGAACCCCCACAGCAAGCGCTGGTGATTGCTTCATGCTAGTTCTCACGGAAGAACCAAAAGCAGATTTAATCCCAGACTCCAAATGGAGAAAGGAAGTGGATGATGATGACTTCATATGTATATTATCATTTGTAATGAGTTGTATGTTTAAAGTTGTTCCTTCAGGCACAAGTCACTTGCCGCTGTACAGTTGACATTTTGTCATTACATTAACTAAAAAAATGGTGATCTTGTTTTCACATCCACTGAGTTATATGATATACACTCAGGGAGAGTGTACATTCTGATTTTAAAAAATCGTTGACGGACAGTGGGGATAGGCGCCTGATCTAAATCAGGAAAACAAACACTTAGCAGCGGAATGTGTTCTTTTATTCCCTCTAAAGTTGGTGGTACAGTTTGGAGAGACCGTTTGAGGTTCTATTCACGTTACCAGCATTACTAGTCTGTGGTTCGAAGCTTGTGATCGGTACGTGAAACCTACATCCCATCGGAAGCGGTTACCTCCAGAATCCTTTTGAGACGTGCCCTTGCCACAGAGACGAAGTGACGGAACCAGCAGCACCAATATTTCAGCAATTTGGAAGCTACGTTTTACGTTTAGCAGTTCACCCCAAAAGACAATATTTTCATCTCCCAAACCGAGATCTATGATAAACCATAATTTCTCATTATTACCATTTCATATTTATTTACATTTGTTTCGAAGTAATTGAGCATTAAATTTGTATATGTTGATTTTGGCAAATTCATAGTTGAATTTATCATTACAGAGAGAAAGGCATATGTATGATCCAGAATCTCTAGTATATATTCATTAATATATATATATATATATATATATATATATACATATACATATACACATATATATATAGATACATATATATATATATATATATATATATATATATATATATATATATATATATAGATATGTATATATATATATATATATATATATATATATATCTATATCGAGCTAACAAAAGGAATTTCGTTGAATTAAATCAGCTGGGGGCTTGAACGAGCAAATCAGTTATATCCATCTTCACAAAATGCGGCGGGTCATATACAAAGTTAACGTGCTAAGACTCATTCAGCATTGTTCTTGACTTCTGAAATATCTTGTGAACTCTCCCTCGAGGTAGAAGCATCATTATCCTTCTATCTACAACTCTGCCAAGAGTAACCTTGTGCGAAGGTAGACACCTTTGAAGACCCATATTAGATACTCTAGGTTTTGGCCACTGTTGGACCACTACTGCAGAGCAAGGGGGAGGCAACAAGTGACAACGTAAGATCTCCAATGTGTCTACGTTACAGTTTTTGTAAGTTGTAGACGGCTCATTTTTCATTGCCTTATATCTCCAGTTAGGCCCCCTGTGTGGTTTCCGGGGATATTTGATGAGGCACAGAAAGTCTAGTACCACTGCTACCTTAAGCATGTTGTACCCAGTGACTAATATGACACTACTCCTGAAGCTGGCAACATCATCATGTAAAACAAAGTGTTACAAAAACCACAGTTCCAGGAACATGTGAACGCTTGGCGCTGGCTTTCTGCACGGGGACAAGCTGCAGTCTTGGCTCCATGGGAGCAAAATGAAAAATGATGATGATGAATCTGCCGTTAGTCCTGAGCAGTTTCAGGTGGCCTCTGAGAAGACAAAGAAAAAATATGACTACTGCTCCTTCAGGCATGTCGTAAAAGGCAACTAATAATATGTTTAGTATAAGAGCTGGTAATCCCATCAAATAAAACATATTGCTACAAAACTCTATAGTTGCAAGAGGTTGTGCTTTGGTGCAGAGGCGTCCCTAAAGTTTTTAGCAACGGGGGTGGATTCGATCTTTGCCATAATTCTCCCCCGCCCCCCAATAAACAAACACACTTGCAAGTAAATTTTTACCAGCAAGTACTATCACAATAGTGTTCGATGGCACCCCTTCTGTGCTGTCACCCGGGGCGGATCCCCCCCCCCCTCGCACACCCCCTTAGTACGCCACTGCTTTCTTTTGCTACCGCAAAAAAGCTCTCTGCAATGCCAACCCCATGTTCCATTTAGAGTTGAAAATGGAATGATGATTCTCCGGTCAGTGGCGTACCAAGAAGATGCGAGTGAGGATACGCCCCGAAAAACAGCCAGGAGGGATGGTGCTATCGGATAGTATAATAACAGTACTGTACAGTTTAAAAATATCACATCACCCCTAGTGTGCCGATCGTCAAGAAAATATGGGCCTAACACCATAGTCCCAATATGCCTTAATGGGCGTGTAACGGGATCCTTTACTTACAGTTTAAAACTCTACTTGCAAGCATATTTTATTTTTTGTATGTGTTTTGTATCGAAGGAGGGGGAAGGTGTGCCAAAGGAAAGACCCGCCCTAGCTGCCAAAACTTTAAGTGCGCCCCTGTCTCCAACTATACTTGACAGAGTGTTTGGTTTTTTGGCCCATGCTCTCAACTCATTTCATTTCATTATTCAGCTAGCTAGCTGTCTATTTATAACACGAATGGCTTCCCCTCTTGCTCTGATCGGTTCTGTCAACAATTCTGGAGCGACCTGATGGCGTCAGTTTCCAACAAACAAATATTGAACGCTGAAGCTCACGGACTCAATGTTCGGCATCTCCGATGTCCATTCGGTCAAAGGTCAGTAAATTAATGCCAGGATAAGTACACAAGACCCAATCATTGGGTCTGAAAATACTCCGGGGAAAAGACAAAGATCATGGGAATAAATGCAGGAAACGGTAATAAGATACACCACTACAAGATCTAGAATCACACATATACCTTGACAGCAATATAGATCACGTTGGAAGAGCAGTCAGGGATAGCAAAATAAGACAAACAAAAGGCAAAAGAATTTGTTACACTGGGGGGACATACGAAAATCAAAAGAAATAAAAGATCAACCTAAAAATAGAATCATCATCCCAAATGCCATGTTAGTCATATTGTGTGGGTCTGAAGCATGGAGAAACAAAAAACAAAAAACAATCAAGAATTTCATAAATGGGTGCTTGCCTAGAATAGAAAGATTTAAATGATATGACAAGATGACCAAATTGGAACTGATGGCAAGAACCAGACAAGAGCCAGTGGAACCAGACATGAGCCGGAGACGCTGGCGATGTATAGGACACAAATTGGGGAACCAGGTTGATTGCATTACAAGGCAGTCCATGTTAAGGAACCCTCATGGCAGTAAAGGTAAAGGCAGACACACACAAACACACACACAAGGAAGGGAACTGGAGACATAAAGAAAAATGACGAAAAAAACGTGGAAAAACCGTGTGGTGATGACACCGACATGAGGTGATGACACCGACATGAGGTGATGACACCGACATGAGGGGATGGCACCGACATGAGGTGATGACACCGACATGAGGTGATGACACGGACATGAGGTGATGACACCGACATGAGGTGATGACACCGACATGACGTGATGACACGGACATGAGGTGATGACACCGACATGACGTGATGACACCGACATGAGGTGATGACACCGACATGAGGTGATGACACCGACATGAGTTGATGACACTGACATGAGGTGATGACACCGACATGAGGTGATGACACCGACATGAGGTGATGACACGGACATGAGTACTTTGTATTTGATCTCTTGAACCTGAGTCCGGGTGTTGTTGACATGTATGTCACATGGGCCTGAGCATCAGTTAATTTTCATAGTTTGTGTCTTTTATGAGAATATCTGCCACCCCCCCCCCCCCCCCCCCCCTCTCCCCCCCCCCCCCCCCCCCCTTTAGGTACAAGGAGTTTCTGAAGAGACAAAACAAGCACTACTGTATCGTTATGCATCTGATACCTGGCAACTAATATGAGGTTATGAATATGGCTGACAACCTCATCATGTAATACTAATACCACATAAACAACAGCTGCTTGGTGATTGTTTGGTGCAGGCAATGCTTGCTGCAAAGGAAACCGGTTGCAATAGTGGGTCCAGGCTGTGTAAGGAGTAGAAAGGAAAATTGTTACTTGGCAACTCACTGTAAATCACAGCCCGGCATTAAAAATATTATAATCTTTCCTCTCCTGTGCCATCACTTAAAGGTTTTTCCATGTCTGCTTTATTTCCTTGTTGTCTGCATCCAGTTCACTTTACCATGAATAGACTTTTTTGTTTGTCTGTATATCTTTTTATTCCGGTAATTCCAGAACACGGACTCTTTGTAATGCTGTCAACTGACTTACTCGGTAGGTGTCCTATCCAAATCCAGCATCTTCTTTTCACATCGTGTTCCGCTGGTATTTATCTGCTTCTGTCCATTTGTTCTACATTAACAATCCTGTCATACCAGTTCAGTCCTTCTATTTAACGCAATCACATGTTCATGACAGTTTGTATCTTCCTGGTTCTTCAAACATTCCAGGCATAGGGGTTCTGGAGATTTGCCTAGAATAAAAAAAGAGAGCTCAGCAACCTAGACGCTTTCGGACTCCTTTTCCTAACCCTAACACTTAACCTTAACCCAAACCCTAACTCTAAACCCTAACCAGAAGCCTAAACATGACCTTGACCACTACCCTTAGCCAAACCCTAATCTTCACCTCTAACCCTAAGCCAAACCCTAACTTTAACTTCTAATCCTTTAAGTTTAGGGTTAATGTTTGGGATTTAGGGTTAGGGTTTTGGGTCTAAGGTTCAGGGTTAGGGTGTGGGGTAGGGTTTAGAGTTAGGGTGTAGGGTAGGGTTTAGGGTTAGGATTTAGGGTTAGGTTTAAGGTTAAGTTTAAGGTTAGGATTTAGGGTTAGGTTTAGGGTTAGGTTTAAGGTTAGGATTTAGGGATAGAGTTGAGGATTAGGGTTACGGTTTGTATTAGCGTTTAGAGTTAGAGTTAGGGTTTATGGTTAGAGTTTGTGTTTAGGGTTAGGGTTTAGGGTTAGTTTCAGAGCTGGGCTTTAGCTTTAGGGATATGGTTTAAGGTTAGGATTAGGGTTTAGGTTAGGGTTTAGGGTTAAGATTTAGAGGTTAGGGTTAAGGTTAGGGTTTATGATTTATGATTAGGGTGTATAGTTAGGGTTTAGGGGTTAAGACTAAGGGTTATGGTTTAGAGATTAGTGTTACGGTTAGAGTTTCAGGTTGGAAGTAGTGTTTAGAATTATTGTTTAAGGCTAGGGTTTAGCGTTAGGGTTTAGAGCGGGAGTGAGACATGGGTTGCCTCTTGTCTCCACTTCTTTTCTTACTAGCAATAGATTTCGTTATGAAAACATCGACATCACTGTCGCGAGGTGTTTTGAAGAGAAAGGACAGCTTGGATGGAATGGAAGAATAAAGATAATAATGTCTTATCGATAGTCTATGAGTTTGAAGAAACTGCCTCTCCTCGGGAAATAGTGTACTAGAAATTTACCTAAAAGAGAATTCTGGTGACACTAAACAGGATATTTTCTGGACGATAAATTCTTCCTCAGGAATCCTACAAAAGGACTATGTAAAGCACATAAGGTTGAGAAAGAGATTTGGTGTCCAGCCACAATTAAAATATCCCGACCCAATAGAAGTTAATTGAATTATGGCTGAGCCCCCAGGGTGTAGATTTATATTTAAAACAAAATACAACCCAAATAAAGTTAACAAAAGAAAATAACAACAGACGCTGTTATGTAAAGTTGAATAAAAGGGTATAGAATCTTACATTTCTTATTATACATATAATATGAGAAAAAAAAAGTTTAGCTCTACTGTTTATTAAAAAAAAACAACTAGTGTTGTCATCATATAGACAGTAGATCTCTTCTATGGTAGTTTTGCTGGTAGGTGTTAATACTCATCTCCTCAAGGACTGTAGTAGCTGCGGAGATGATTTGTGTTCGGACTCTCTTGGTTTGGTCTGCTCCAGCACTTTGGTCTCATAACAGTTAATGGGTTCAGAAGGTGTCAGCGTTTGCTTCCCTGGACTCAATGCACATCACAGATAAGGATGGGGTAAGTCACCTCTGCTGAATACCTCTTCTGTTTATGGGATGTGTGGTATGGTTACTTGGTGATAGGATATGGTTGGGTATGATAACCTATTTGATAGGGTATGGTGGGTAAGGGTAATCTTTGGTACCATGGACTCGTACCCTGGACGTGGTTTAGGTATCTGGTAACCGCAACCTGGGTTTGTACTTTGTAACCGCAACTTGGGTTAGTACTGTGTAACCGCAACTTGGGTTAGTACTGTGTAACCGCAACCTGGGTGGATTCGCTCAACTGAATTCACTACCGATATTTTGCAACAAGTACAAAGTAGCCTCGACAGAGGCCCATACAATCACATCTGCTTCGAACGATGGTTACTAGAAGAATGCTTAAAATTCCCTCCCAAAATTCCAGGTGAGGTTCCCGGGCAGGGGTGGGCTGTGACTTGGGTGGCATTGTTGCAAATTCATCTTTTGGTCGCAGCAGGGATATCAAGTTAACTTCATTAAACTCGCCCTAGTATCCACTGTGTACGTGTTTGCAGCGGCAGGCAGGGTTTCTGCCCCTTTCTTGATTTACTTCCAGTTCGTGACTTCGGACTAGTCGTAGGACTGATTTTCACCTTTTCAAGTGGAAAGACTTAGGCTGGCCAAGGGAATAATTTATTACCTTTGGCCATGTGAATCCGCTAGCAAATAGTGAAATCTAAGACTAGAGAGAGACTTTTGGTTTCTTGTCAAATGATAGGAGAAATTTGTAGAGGGATAAAATAATAGACATAAGAAAAAGTCGGGGAGAGTCGTTTCACGACATAAGCCCCCTTTTGAAAGTTCGGCCAACGGCCAACTAAGTTCGAGCCGACTCTTCTCTTATGGCAGACACTACATTCATGTATCGTGTCCTCCGTTTCTTCAATCCAAATATTTCCTCTTTTTCCTCTGTCAAACGGTATGCCTGTAATCCACATATGGCTATCCGTTTCCTCTTCAATAAGTAGTTGAGGTGGGTTGAGCAAGCCTGCTCGCAAAAATATCCCCCTCTTCTTTTCTCCCTTATGGATCCTCCATTGAAGCTTGCCTCCTGGCATAGAGCTTGTCCTAAAGCCTACACTCTGCTTACAACTGGATCTATAGCAAATAGTTTTGCATGATGAGGTTGCCAACCTCATACACAACCTTATTTTAGTAATATTACTTGACCTGCCTAAGGACACATACCTATCTCCCCAGGTATGAGAGCGTGTATGATCCTCTATCGCTGTTTCTCCAGTGACAAAGAAAGATAAGTCTATCATTTGTTCCTGCCCACCAGGTACCAAGGAAATTTGGACCCGCTTCACTTTCTGATCCCAGAGAGTGGGTGAGGTTATTGAAACTGACTGAAGACTAAGTGCTTGAGAGTCATGTTCCTCTTTAGCCGTTTCTACCGTGTTAAAGGAAGATATTCCTGAAACATGTTTCATCCCACCAGGTACCAAGGAAATTTGGACCCGCTTCACTTTCTGATCCCAGAGAGTGGGTGAGGTTATCGGAACTGAGTGAAGTCTTAGTGCTTGAGGGTCCTGTTCCTCTACAGCCGCTTCTCCCATGTTAAAGGAAGATATTTCTGAAACCTGTTTCATCCCACCAGGTACCAAGAAACTCTGGCCCGGCTTCACTTTCTGCATGCAGATAGTGGGTGAGACTATCAAAACTTGTTCAGAATTAAGTGCACTGGGGTGGTCAATCCCTTTGCACTCTTCCAACTTTTCAGTGAAAATATTGGAAGATGAGTTAGGCATTGAAGTCTCCATAGCCTGTTCAGTCACGCCATCTCTGGATCGTGCTGAGCCTTCTAAGATGATATATTTCCCTCCTTGAGGTAGGGGGTAAATTCATTCATCTAATATTGCGGCCTTTACTTTGCCGTTTACAAAGTTCGACCTAACTTCTACATAAGCTAAAGGCAAAATCATCCTTCTGTTGTTTATCATGGGTGCTGTTACCTCAACATCCTCTTCAGTGACTTGATCAGGGTCTACAACCGAGGCTGAGACAAGGGCATCACATGCAAGACCTTGATAATACAAACAGGTGATTTGTTCTCCATTTACTGTGGCAGTCTCCACATTTTGAGAATCCCTGTATCCACTCCGGGCCTTCGTCAAGTTCCCATCCATGGTAGGGACCTTAGCTTTGTATGAAGTCTGTAGGTTTGGGTCTCGGCGCCTGCAGTCTAACTGATGTAGGGTGGCCGACAGGTGATGCTCAAGAACATCCCTTCCCTTCCCATAAGGTTGCGTAATCCTTTTCTGTTGAGTTATTGTTACCAACAGATTACTGGGGACAATGAATATAGATATATATATATATATAGGAAGATATTTATTAGTTTGTATACTTGTTATGTTTGAAAATATTTGGTAATATTTTGAGTCTAAGATTAGGACTCTGGTCAAAGGGCGAATACTCATTTTATGCTTCGGGTGAAAGTAAATATACAGTCGCCCCACTTGAATATAGTTGAAAGGTTAACATTAGCGCATGCCCGATGAGACGATGAGTCGTCGTTGGCGCTTCCGTGATGACGGATGGATCTTGAAGGCTGTCGGACAAATGAGCGTCCGAAGTTTTTCGTCATTGTGATTGATTCTGGGAAAGAGAGGAGTTTTCTCTCAGTATACTATGATGATCGATACTTCTCCCAGAATATATATGTTAGTGTGCTAGTTACTTGTATTTTCTGAACTGAAGGTAAAGAAAGAACATTTTCTAAAACTTTACCTAGGCCTAACGACGCCATAGATGTTATATCATCTATCTATATATTTGATGGATCGTATGTAGACGATTCCTGTACTAGCAGCACTGTGAGTGGACATATGTAACATTCCTTATGGGTATGGAAAACCCAAAGACATTAGATGAGCAAATGAACGGAACTTTCATTTGTAGCGAGGATATCTTATGGATGAACGCCGCTCACTGGGACCGGCGCCATTTTGAATCCCACTGTTGGTCTATTTGAATTGTCTGTCAGAGAACGGAGATACCTTATTACCTGATGGTGATACCAAGACCTACAATGTATTGAAGTCTAATCTTTGTTATTTGAGATTGTCAACCTTAAAAAAGAAAGACCCTGTTGAATTTAAAGCCTAAAAGACTTAGCCTGAAAGACATAGTCAGCAGAGGGTCTGTAGGGGAGCATTGTGAGGACCATTATTATTGCTAACTCAAACTGATGCTACTAGTCAGTGGAGGTATGAGACGATAGACTATCATAACTATATATTTGCTCCTATCGTCCGATTATATTTACTTGCTTTGAGATTGCCAAATTGCTGTTGCCACCCATTTGTCAAGTATCCTATGATTTATTGTGTCAACCTGTTCCAATGACTGTCAACCGTGCTGTCAGAGTGTGTATCATTAAACTGTCTAAAACGTCTACAGTAGTTCCAGTTATCATTGACTTCCAACCGTGAGGGTATGAGGGCATTGCTACCAATTTGTCAACTCTACAGAACCATTCATGCATTCGCATATTGACACTCATATTAACACTCATTGTCAACAATACATTCTTGTCGGGGCCTCATTACGTTCCGGGACAAGGTGACCTATATGACCAACACTGTGCCGGGTTTGAGTTGACCACGTACTCTCATCAGGCAGACGAGTACATACAAACATTTATTCCTCCAAGCAATATAACGAAAACAAGTCTTTATCAACGTGGTGGGCCAGCTTTCTGGGTCAACCTGCACAGTGGACATTTTGAGAAGTCAGCTACTGATACCAGACCGTTTCCTGCGGCCTGTTACGACACACATGAACACCAGCAGTACAACTCTACAGTCGATGTCAGCATGACCTGTCCTGTCAGCGTATGCGGTATCTAGGTCAGCGTTTGTTGACATTTTTGATAGAACAGACAGCGTTACACAGCAAGTTTGTTTGGAAGAATTAACTGTGTTAGCAAGAAGTGCTATGGAACTTAAAGGTCTTACACTTCATCGGTGGATCTTCTTGTGTTCTGCAACATATCATTGAACTTTGTAATAGTTAGTTCAAAATTTAGTATTTATTAAAGTGGCAGTTTATTTTCTTTAAATTAAATTTTGCATTAGATAACAGACAACCTTCTCTGCAACACATTACATTGCATTTACATGATATATATGTATTTATGTTTAATGTTTACATGTTATAGTGTTGTGTATATGTCTGTGGGAGGTTGGGTAAGGTGACTATTATAAAAGATACCACGTCATAGAGGTTTTATAATAGCGTTCAGTAGGTGCGAATTTTCTTAATTGAAAATTTGCTAGCGACAATTTGTTGCTATTTCTGTTAGTTGTGAAGACGCGTTTTTTCTTCGTAGTTTTTGTGATATTTTCTTGTTCTTTAGTTTTGTTTTGATTTGTGTGTATTTGTTGGTCTCATCTTTCCTGTCTTTTAGTGCCATACAACTTGATATTTATACATTGTGACGTCATTTGTGTTGTTTATTTCCTCGCGGTTATCATTACAGGATTTGTGATTATTTTTTTCAGTTTTCTATTTAACTTATTTGATTTCTGCGAATGTTTTCGTATTGTCTTTCTTGATTGTCTTTTTTTTTATGTTGTTGGTTGACATATACTATAAAATATACTTGATCATACACTACTAGCTGTGTAGTGAACTTATGAGAAAGAATCAACTGATGATTAATTGCTGTTATTAGAGGTACACAGTTGATTATACAAGACCTTATTTAAAGGCTTGTTTCCCACAGAGATTGGGATAAAGGAGCTGATTATTCAAGCTATTAAGAGCTTGTTTCCATTTATTTGGAGATAGATTTCATTAGTGCTATTTCAGGTATCTAGTCACATATTAGTATACATTATGTCGACTTTAGATTACTTTATTGAGCAAGGGAAATCCCTAGGCAAGACTGGAGATAAGTTGGAGGAGTATGCTACCAGTCAATATGAAAAAGCACAAAAATTGGAAATTGATAAACTGAAAGCTGAAGAGAAAAAACAAAAAAGTGAGGATAGAAAATTGGAATTAGAATTTGAACAAAAGAAATTGCAGATGCAGGTTGAGGAAAAGAGATTCCAAATTGAAATGGAAAAACAAAACAGAGAAGCTGAACAAAAAAGATTAGAAAGAGAAGCTGAACAAAAAAGATTAGAAGCAGAAGCTGAACAAAAGAGATTAGAAAGAGAAGCTGAACAAAAAAGATTAGAAAGAGAAGCTGAGGCTGAACAAAAGAGATTAGACAGAGAGGCTGAACAAAAGAGATTAGACAGAGAAGCTGAACAAAAGAGATTAGATAGAGAAGCTGAAGCCGAGGAGAGAAAGGCAAAAAGGGAACATGAGGAAAAACTGTTAGCATTTGAGTTAGAAAAATTGAAGTTGACAAACATGGGTAATGTTAATCAGTCATCTGGTGGTAGTGTTAAACCTTTTATTTATAAGGTCAAGGTACCACCGTTCAATCCTTCCAGTGACGATATTACATTCTGGCTGGATCGTTTTGAACGTTCTTGTCGAACTCATAATGTGGATAAATCACAGTATGCTAATCAGTTGTCAGAAAATTTGAAAGGTGATTCTCTTACAAGTTTAAGCTTGGTAGAAGAGCTGATAAGGATAATTATGATGTTATTAGAGCAGCCTTATTGAAAAAATATCAATTAACACAGGAAGGTTACCGTATTTTGTTTAAGAAAATAATACCTGAATCAGGGGTAGAATTCTCAGAATTCATTGCAAGGACACGTCTTACATTTAATCGTTGGATTGAGCTGTCCAAAACAGAAAAGACATATGAAGCCCTTATGGACTTATTGCTCAGAGACAAGATTATGTCAAGTGTAAATAAACTATTCCTTGAATTCCTACATGAGCGTAAATTCAAGACACTAAAAGAAATGGAAGAATATTGTACCCAATACGTCACGGCACATCCGGACGTAGCTTTTAGCAATGCTAAGGTTAAGGAAGGCATGCCAGTTGCTTCAACAACACCATACAACCCTAATTATTCACACAAATTTCAGGGACCACAAAACAGGTTTGATAAAAAAGGTAACCATAATAAGTATCAAAACCAAGGTAACCAATCATTTCAGGGTTCTTCTGCGAAGAACTGGAGACGAGCCGACAGCCCTCGATACAGAGGTGGTCATAATTATAAGAATTTCCGCAGAGGAAGTCATTATAGGAACTATCCAAGTTATCCATCATGGAGACAACAAGATCATAATTATAGAGATACTCATTATAATGAATATGATAATGGTAACCATGAGAACTATGACTCAAACCCAAATAGGGGTTACAATAGAGGAAATAATAATGATTACAGAGGCGATAATAATCGAGGTAGATCGCAATACAAAAAACATAAACCACATTATCAGGGAAACTCTGCACAGCAAGAGTCACATGAAGCCTATAGGCAGACTAAAGATAATAATGATGCTAATAATATGGCGTGTTCCGCTTTTGATTTTGGGAGAGCATCTCAGTGCCCCCAATGCAAAACATTATTTGAACCAACTACGGTGTCCACATTAAGTTGTGGCCATCCTCTTCCCGCTCTTCCTGCGTCAGTCGCGCATGATGGAAGATGTTCTCTTGTCTTACATAAAGGTTTAGTAAATGACAATCCAGTCTCAGTTCTTTTTGATTCTGGATGCACCACAATTGGTGTTAGGCAATCACTTGTAGATCCTTCTCGTGCCACCGGAAAAGTAGTCAAATGTGTAACATTTGGCGGCACCTTAGAGAAATACTCTACTGCTATCATTAAGATTGCTACTCCTTTCTTTACAGGAGATGTACACGCATGTCTTCTGCCGAATCCGATCGCTGATCTTATCATCGGTCGTATTCACGGAGTCAAAGAATGCACTCCACAACAAATGTCCGTTTGGGAAAAACAAAATATGCAAATTGCTAATGCTGTAGTCACTAGAGCTCAAGCTCTTAATATGCCTCAAACTTCATTTACTGAAGATAATGAAGGGCATAACCAAGATGACCCCTTGGTAATTTCTCGTGACTCGTTTATAAAACAGCAAGAAGATGACCCGACTCTAAAGAAATTCTTCACTCTTGCAACAAAAGGTGATCCGAATTAAGATACAAAGCGTAAATCTTGGATTACAATGAAGAATGGCGTACTTGTACGTATGGTGCAAGACTCCACTAAGTCAAGTCATTCTCAGATTCTTGTGCCCAAGAATTTGAGAGTTAAAATTTTGCAGCACACTCACGACTCTCAGTGTGCTGGACATATGGGTTTTTCCCGTACTAAGTCAAGAGTTCTTGCGGCTTTCTTTTGGCCTTTTGTGAACAAGGACATACGGATTTATTGTCGATCTTGTAAAGTATGTCAAGAGGTCAAATCCAAAGGTCCACGCCATGCTGCACCTATTCAGGCTGCAGACATCCCTATTCGACCATTTCAGAAAATGGCGATAGACATCATTGGTCCATTTAAGATCAAATCTGCTAGAGGACATCAATTTATCTTGACGTGTGTTGATATGTGCACACGTTGGCCAGAGGCTATTCCTCTGAAGAGCATTACTACTGCTGACATTGCAGATGCTCTTTGGGTTATATTTTCTCGTCTGGGATTCCCCGGAGAGATATTATCAGACCATGGCACCCAACTAATATCGGATACCATGTCTCAAGTAATGTCTACTCTGCAGATAGATAGATCTTTGAGTAGTATCTATCATCCTATGTCCAATGGGATGGTCGAACGGCTAAATAGAACACTCAAAAACTTACTAGGGAAGATAACTGAGGATCATCCTCAAGATTGGGACAGGGTTTTACCCGCGGCCCTCTTTGCTTACAGAGAGGTCCCAAATGAACATACAGGATTTTCTCCCTTTGAACTTGTCTTTGGCGCGCGACCGCGCGGCCCTATGTCTTTGCTTCATGATCTCATAACCGCTGATAATATTACCGATGACACAAAATCTTCTTACGAATATGTCATCGGGCTGAGACAAAAGATTATCGAAGCATGCAAATTGGCAACTTCTTCTTCTGAATTTGCTAAACAGAAGGCAAGACAATTTGCCAATAAGAAAAGAACCTTACGACAACTTTGTCCTGGTGACAAAGCATTTGTTTTGCTACCTTGTAGGGAAAACAGACTTCTTGTTTCTTGGAAAGGTCCGTACGATATAATCTCGAAAATTTCCGATGTTGACTACATTGTCGATATTGATGGAAAGCATAAAACCTTCCACATCAATATGCTTACGGAATTCCATGAACGTCCGGATTATTTACAGCCTATTTTTCAGACAACGGACGATTCACCAATCCAACATGGTCATTACTCATCACTGTCCGTAATACAGGATGAGGAAACAAGTTTTTCGGATGTTAATCTTCCGCTTCCGATGATTCCACTTCATTCTAGTGAATCATGGGAAAATGTTACTGTCTCTCCTGATTTATCTCTAGGAGAACAGCGACATGTTTCGGCTGTGTTACAAACATTTCAGGAAGTCCTTACTGACATCCCTGGACAAACTCATGTAATTGAACATGACATTATTCTAACTGACTATAATCCTATTAGGGTCAGACCTTATCCTATCCCTATACATTTTCAAGCACAGGTTGAGAAGGAGTTGGATGAGATGATAGATTTAAAAATGATTGAACCATCCACTTCTGCATATTCTTCGCCGATGGTTATTGTTCGGAAAAAAGACAATAACATACGTCTTTGCGTTGACTATCGCAAATTGAATCAAGTTACGAAGTTTGATGCTGAACCTATGCCTTTACTAGAAGAGCTACTTACTAGGCTTTCTAAATCTCATTTTTTTCACTAAACTTGACTTGTCTAAAGAATATTGGCAAGTTCCTTTATCTGAACGCGCCAAACCTTTTACTGCTTTTTCTACACCTAGAGGCCTTTTTCAATGGAATTTCATGCCTTTTGGCCTTATGAACGCACCAGCTACATTCGTACGCATGATGCGTCGAATCCTATCTTATCGGTCAGATGTCATTGCGTACCTAGACGACATCTGTCTTTTCAGCGATACTTGGGAAGATCACTATTCAGGGTTAGTTGAATTACTATCAACTCTACGCGAGTATAACCTGACAGCGAAACCCTCTAAAGCCTGCATTGGTTTTAGCGAAATTTCTTTCCTAGGCCATCGAGTTGGTCATGGTTTCCTAAAGACAGAGGACCATAATATAACTAAGATACTTAACATCTCTATTCCTAAGACTAAAAAGCAAGTGCGAAGTCTCTTAGGTCTTATTCAATTTTATGGAAGATTCATTCCGAATCTATCCTCTATCATGGCACCTCTTTCTACATTACTAAAGAAAGGGTCGCCTAATATGGTCCACTGGTCACAGGAATGCCAGTCATCTTTGGATAAGATTAAAAATTTGTTTTCAACACCACCTATTTTAGTATTACCAACTACAGATAAGACATTTGTTCTTCGTAGTGACGCTTCATCCACTGGGATTGGAGCGGCACTAATGCAAGAGTACTCTGGAACTCTGCATCCTGTAATGTATATCTCCAGAAAACTTAATGCTGCAGAAAGGAATTATTCGGTTTTAGACCGTGAGCTATTGGCTATGGTATGGTCAATTCTCAAACTACAAAGATTCCTTCTAGGCGCACATTTCATAGTAGAAACCGACCAGAAAGCTCTTACGGCTATACAGAGTAAAAATTTGAAGAGCTCGAGGTCTACTCGATATGCAATTGCTCTTCAACCGTTTCATTTCTCGGTACGAGCTATCCGTGGATCAGATAATGTGATGGCAGACATTTTGTCTAGATGCCCACATGATTCCACCTAACTGTTAGGTCTTGGACTTCTTAACACATCTAAGTCTATAACAGTTGTAATTGGTAATATAGTGATTGATACTATCATAGTTCATTGATATATATTCACCGCTGTTCTTTGATGATTTTTCTTCTTTGTCAATCATGTACTTATAATGCTTAAATATGAAATTGTTATATGCATTGTGTTGTTACCAGCATTGTGGTATACGTTGGTGGCACCCTCCTGGAAATATTTATACTTAAGAGAAATGCTTTCTCTGAGATGTTGAGATATATTCTCACGAGTCGATCTATGACTTTACCTAATTTGACATTATAAATTACTCTTATTAGTCATCTGCGCATTATTCGTGCGTTGTGAGCCTATTGTATGTTGCTCTCAGATGAAAAAAAAATTTCATTTTTTTTCCCGGGGGTTGCGGTAGTCTGTTACCAACAGATTACTGGGGACAATGAATATAGAGATATATATATATATATATAGGAAGATATTTATTAGTTTGTATTCTTGTTATGTTTGGAAATATTTGGTAATATTTTGAGTCTAAGATTAGGACTCTGGTCAAAGGGCGAATACTCATTTTATGCTTCGGGTGAAAGTAAATATATAGTCGCCCCACTTGAATATAGTTGAAAGGTTAACATTAGCGCATGCCCAATGAGACGATGAGTCGTCGTTGGCGCTTCCGTGATGACGGACGGATCTTGAAGGCTGTCGGACAAATGAGCGTCCGAAGTTTTTCGTCATTGTGATTGGTTCTGGGAAAGAGAGGAGTTTTCTCTCAGTATACTATGATGGTCGATACTTCTCCCAGAATATATATGTTAGTGTGCTTGTTACTTGTATTTTCTGAACTGAAGGTAAAGAAAGAACATTTTCTAAAACTTTACCTAGGCCTAACGACGCCATAGATGTTATATCATCTATCTATATATTTGATAGATCGTATGTAGACGATTCCTGTACTAGCAGCACTGTGAGTGGACATATGTAACATTCCTTATGGGTATGGAAAACCCAAAGACATTAGATGAGCAAATGAACGGAACTTTCATTTGTAGCGAGGATATCTTATGGATGAACGCCGCTCACTGGGACCGGCGCCATTTTGAATCCCACTGTTGGTCTATTTGAATTGTCTGTCAGAGAACGGATATATCTTATTACCTGATGGTGATACCAAGACCTACAATGTATTGAAGTCTACTCTTTGTTATTTGAGATTGTCAACCTTAAAAGAAAATCCTGTTGAATTTAAAGCTTAAAAGACTTAGCCTGAAAGACATAGTCAGCAGAGGGTCTGTAGGGGAGCATTGTGAGGACCATTATTATTGCTAACTCAAACTGATGCTACTAGTCAGTGGAGGTATGAGACGATAGACTATCATAACTATATATTTGCTCCTATCGTCCGATTATATTTACTTGCTATGAGATTGCCAAATTGCTGTTGCCACCCATTTGTCAAGTATCCTATGATTTATTGTGTCAACCTGTTCCAATGACTGTCAACCGTGCTGTCAGAGTGTGTATCATTAAACTGTCTAAAACGTCTACAGTAGTTTCAGTTATCATTGACTTCCAACCGTGAGGGTATGAGGGCATTGCTACCAATTTGTCAACTCTACAGAACCATTCATGCATTCGCATATTGACACTCATATTAACACTCATTGTCAACAATACATTCTTGTCGGGGCCTCATTACGTTCCGGGACAAGGTGACCTATATGACCAACACTGTGCCGGGTTTGAGTTGACCACGTACTCTCATCAGGCAGACGAGTACATACAAACATTTATTCCATCAAGCAATATAACGAAAACAAGTCTTTATCAGTGATCCTATTTGGTTGAGCGATCCTATTTACCAGGTTTTTGGTGCGGTTGTTTTCGATATGCCTGTTGTGAGTTTTTGCTGAGGATGAGGAAGGTCTCTTCAGATTATCAGCACTCTTGTGCTTAATCTTGTTCTCAGGATGGTCTAGCTGTCTCCGTTTGGATATACATACCTCTGCTCTGTCTGAGCCTGAATTCTGAGACATAGACTTGGCTTCATGTGGTGCAGTTATATTTACCACTGAAGATGGTGATGCAACTGGCAAAGGAGTGGCATGATGAGTATTCCTAGCTTTCAGTTTATCCCTGGATTCCATTTTTGTAGGTTGAAACTGAATGTCCATTTCTTCCTTACACTGGAGGGATTTTTCTTGTCTTTGACTCTCATGATCCACATTCTCTTCCTTGCATTTTGCTCTCCCTTCCTTCCTTTTCGCTTCTCTCATCCTGTATTTTTCCATCCTTTGTGAAACAAAAGTATCCAGTTCTTCTCCGGAGAGTTCACACTCAATGGCTAACTCTGTCCAGAATGTTCTCCACTCATTCAACTCTACAGATTCTTCCATTATATCCGTAATGGTTCGTTGAGCGAGTATGAGATCTCTAACTCACAAACAATAATTAAGGCAAAAATACTTTCTACAGTCTTAACTATACTAAAGTATTACAAAACCATATATTAAATCAAACCAGCGTTATATAACCATCAAATTAAATATTAGTTAACAATAGGTAACTAATTACCAGCAGTACCACCAAGAAGAGTTCTCATAACACAACTTAAAATCTGTGTTTCTTCCAAAAATTTATATGTATTTAAGTCTAGGGTAATTTATATGACCCCTCTTTAATCTAATCCTAGACTTGGACACCAATAAGTGACAATTACCTACAGCAGTAGTGGTCTAGGAAAGATAAAGAGTTTTCATATCTCAGACAAGTGTCTAAATATGAAATAAGAGTTTATCACGGACAAGAGCGTCCCAGTTGTCGCGAAATGGTTTTTGTTTAGAGGGAGAAAGTGTAAGTATGACAGACTTGATGGAAGAATAAAAGATAATCTTTAGAGGAAACTCTTCCAGACTGCAGGTTGAATGCACAGTCTCTCCTTGGGAATTTGTGTACTAGAAATTTACCTAAAAGAGAATTCTGGTGACACTAAACAGGATATTTTCTGGACGATAAATTCTTCCTCAGGAATCCTACAAAAGGACTGTGTAAAGCACATAAGGTTGAGAAAGAGATTTGGTGTCCAGCCACAATTAAAATATCCCGACCCAATAGAAGTTAATTGAATTATGGCTGAGCCCCCAGGGTGTAGATTTATATTTAAAACAAAATACAACCCAAATAAAGTTAACAAAAGAAAATAACAACAGACGCTGTTATGTAAAGTTGAATAAAAGGGTATAGAATCTTACATTTCTTATTATACATATAATATGAAAAAAAAAAGTTTAGCTCTACTGTTTATTAAAAAAAAAAACAACTAGTGTTGTCATCATATAGACAGTAGATCTCTTCTATGGTAGTTTTGCTGGTAGGTGTTAATACTCATCTCCTCAAGGACTGTAGTAGCTGCGGAGATGATTTGTGTTCGGACTCTCTTGGTTTGGTCTGCTCCAGCACTTTGGTCTCATAACAGTTAATGGGTTCAGAGGGTGTCAGCGTTTGCTTCCCTGGACTCAGTGCACATCACAGATAAGGATGGGGTAAGTCACCTCTGCTGAATACCTCTTCTGTTTATGGGATGTGTGGTATGGTTACTGGGTGATAGGATATGGTTGGGTATGATAACCTATTTGATAGGGTATGGTGGGTAAGGGTAATCTTTGGTACCATGGACTCGTACCCTGGACCTGGTTTAGGTATCTGGTAACCGCAACCTGGGTTTGTACTTTGTAACCGCAACTTGGGTTAGTACTGTGTAACCGCAACTTGGGTTAGTACTGTGTAACCACAACCTGGGTGGATTCGCTCAACTGAATTCACTACCGATATTTTGCAACAAGTACAAAGTAGCCTCGAAAGAGGCCCATACAATCACATCTGCTTCGAACGATGGTTACTAGAAGAATGCTTAAAATTCCCTCCCAAAATTCCAGGTGAGGTTCCCGGGCAGGGGTGGGCTGTGACTTGGGTGGCATTGTTGCAAATTCATCTTTTGGTCGCAGCAGGGATATCAAGTTAACTTCATTAAACTCGCCCTAGTATCCACTGTGTACGTGTTTGCAGCGGCAGGCAGGGTTTCTGCCCCTTTCTTGATTTACTTCCAGTTCGTGACTTCGGACTAGTCGTAGGACTGATTTTCACCTTTTCAAGTGGAAAGACTTAGGCTGGCCAAGGGAATAATTTATTACCTTTGGCCATGTGAATCCGCTAGCAAATAGTGAAATCTAAGACTAGAGAGAGACTTTTGGTTTCTTGTCAAATAATAGGAGAAATTTGTAGAGGGATAAAATAATAGACATAAGAAAAAGTCGGGGAGAGTCGTTTCACGACAATCACACAACAGAAATGGAATCCAGTGGAATCTGACTAATCAGCTTGATGATCTGGATTTTGCAGATGACTTGGCTCTTCTGTCCCATAACCATAATCAGATGCAAGAGAAAATGAATATTCTCGATGATAGGTCACAACAAGTGGGCCTGAAAATACACAGGGAAAAGACAAAGATTATGAGAATCAATGCAAGAAATGATAACAAGGTTCAACTTCAAGAAACACCACTAAAGGGTGTAGAATGGTACGCATATCTTGGAAGTAATATAGACAAAAGGTGGAGGGACAGACAATGATATCAAAATAAGAATACAAAAAGCAAGCGGAGCTTTCATTGCATTGGGAAACATATGGAGAACAAGAGAAATCAAGTCCAACACAAAATAAGAATCTTCAACTCAAATGTGAAGTCAGTCCTATTGTATGGTTCTGAGACATGGAGAGCAACAAAAACAACAACCAAAAAGCTACAGACTTTTATAAACGGGTGCTTGCGTAGAATAGAAGGACTGAAATGGTATGACAAAGTTACAAATGTGGAATTGATGACAAGAACCAGACAAGTGCCAGTGGAACAAGAGTTGAGAAGAAGACGCTGGCGACACACATTGAGGAAACCTGTTGATAGCATTACAAGGCAGTCCTTGTTCCGGAATCTACAGGGAAAGAGGGGCAGAGGTAGACCAAAAAACACACGGAAAAGAGAACTGGATACGGAGGTGAAAATGATGAGGAAAACATGGGAAGAACTTGAGCGGATGGCACAGGACAGGAAGACTTGGCATGTGTTTGTTGAAGGCCTATGCTCCTCGGGGAGTTAAAGGGTATTGATTGATTGATGAGGTTAGGGTTTAGGATTAAGATTTGGAGGTTATGGTTAGGGTTTATGGTTTAGGATTAGGGTGTATAGTTGTCGTAATTTTATTATGAGATAGGTCTTAGAAATAGTGGTCCCGTCCGAGTGGAGAATGATAGTGAAGGCTCTGTGATAGTAAGGGTTAAGAGATAGATAGTTGATTCACAAGGGTGCTGAAAAGAGTAAGGACAGTCTCTGAAATCGGGTAATCTTCTCCGATTTGCCTATCTTACGACAATCTTATTTATCTGTAGACTCCTAAATCTCTCCTGACTAAACAATTTTGCCAGTTACTCAACACTCATGTACACACACCAATTTGCTGCTACAAACACACTGACGTGAATATAAACTACATATAACAGATATAGGGTAATGGGTCGGCCAACACAGTAATATAAGGTTTATGGCGTTTAACATCATTTAAACCAAAATCACAACATTTAACATGGTACAGTCAAAAAGATCATAGTTACAGAAAAATACAAATAACAAGGTTCGGGGGGGGGGGGGGGGGTTTAGAATAGTCATATCCCAATATGCCCTTCCCGCTTGTATAGACAACAAAAAAACCCAGCCCAAAGACAAGTGTTATCAGAAAGAGACAATTTAACCAAAAGATAGATTGATTTATTCTGATAGGGGGTTTTACAATATTTAGTATTAGGTGTAGGAACAGAGTCCTAGTATTCTCCATGTTATCCCTTGACTAAGACTTAAAGAGAACAATGCAAGGAATACAGTATACGGATGTTTACCAAGTAGAGAAAATTATAAGTTTATCAAGAAAAATGTCATTCATTCATGCACGCTAGCGATGGCCATCACACTTCCACACTTACCGATCGTTGAGTCTGGCAATCCATAGAATAACACAAACAGCTAGTAAATACTCAACAAATGAATGAGTCTTTTCCTTCGTTTTCCAGCCCCAGACTATCGGGCTTGGCGTTCAGCTAATTTTCCCGTAATCGCTGGAAGGTGAAGCCTTAGTGTTCCTTTTGATTTTATCTAAAGTTTCTATGGGATGGCACTGTCACGGGTATAGTTATGAGAAGGTAGTGGTCTCCTGGATTTCACCGCTGGTGGTGGAAAATTTCTATAGCGTGATGAACACAGAGTGATGACAAAGACTGATCAGTGAGTTATGTTTTTCTTCGGGGTTTAAATCCAGTGGAAATAACGTGACTGTCCGTGTACATGAAGAATATATTCTTTTCCACAGCAGAGCGTTAAAAATATATATATTATAGCTTCTGGCGATTGTTCTTCTCCAGTTATCTTTACATAATTATTGAGATTATCATTTAAATGTTCTTGGTTGGATTCCTCTCATGTAACAAATAGAGAGTGGGACCGCACAGGGCCGCAACACGAAGATTATATTTAAAATGTTTATAAAATCTCTGAAGGTAGAAGAACCGAGTCTGGAGGACTCTATAATTGCTGGGACGCAAAGGTATATGATCATCCTATGTGAAAAAATAGAAAACATGAAATCATAAACCCGATACGAATAATATTCTGACGCGCGATAAATTTACAGTTAAAACTATTTTAAACACTAGCGTATTCAGTTATATATGTTTAAGGAAACTCTCCGCGAGTCTAATAGTTAAAAAAACACATGTATATACAGAAATAAACTGTATTAATTGGCTATAAATCCCTTAGCGGCTTCTAAATTAATCTAAGCATCTATTATATTGGGAAATAACGTATAGATATATCATTTAATTTACAACTGGAAACTTTTGAGATGGGTTTATTTAATAGGTTTAAATTAACACAAAATCCAGTGAAATAAAATGAAAGAACTAGACCACTGATCACTTGGAACTAATATATTACCGCTGCACAAACAGAATGAATTTTTTTAGTCTCCAATATAAAAGATATCCGTGAGAAATCTTGTTCTATAAGCTAGTACTTTCTTCAAACTCTCTGGCGCAAATGATAAACGCATTCTTCAGTGGTCTCAATATATAATTAAAGAATTGAAGGATCAGGGGGACACGCGAAATTTCACAACTTATTTGATATCAGGGGAAATTCTGCGTTACTTGTCGCTGGGCAAAGCTCCTAGATTTCCCCCCGTGTCTGTTCGTCCGCCGCGATTTCAGCGCTCTTCTCTGGTTCGCACTGAGGTGCTAAACGAAGGCGTGAAACTGCTTCGTCCGTCCTGGGACCACCACTGCCTTTTGATCGTTAACCGCTTTCCTCGTTGAACTTTGGCAACGCCTATAAGGTGATAAGAAAGAAAGGTGAAGGAGGTAGCTGATTTAGATCGCTCTAAGGTAAGGCGGAAGGCGTGGCTTATCTAAACTAAATACCAAGCAAATCTCCTGGTTCCTCGCATGCTGTCTACATATTAATTAGCAAACGTGGTAAAGAGTCCACTCTGCTATGGTGCATACTAATTAGCAAACGTGGGACCCACGTTGCCGATTAAATTTGCAACATAAATGAATGAGGGTTCTCATGCTATTCCAGTGTCTACCCTATCATCTAACAGTTCAGGGACGCTGAAATTCGTCTGTCACAATCGTCCCCCCTTTTGAGACATGAAACCATCTTTTCATGTTTCATTTATGACAATGAAGCTGCCCTGATCGGTAGTTTTTGGATGATTGGTATGCTCGGTTTCTTCCTCTTCTTCCGTAGTCCAGTTTCTACTCAGGAAATCTGCTCCGACGTTCTGTTTTCCCGGAATATATTCCACTTTAAAAGAGTACACGCTTAATAGCAACGACCACAGCATGATTCTCGCATTAAACTCCTTGTTTGCGCCAAGAAAAGCTAAGGAAGCGTGGTCAGTTTGCACAGGAAAAGAGGTGCCGTAAAGGAATTCATGATGGCGTCTGATGCCATGAATTAAAGCAAGACATTCTCTTTGAACTGTGGAATAGTTGCGTTCAGCCAAGTTCAGTTTAAGACTGCCATACGCAACTGGGAATAACAGATTCGGATCGGTGTCGTCTGCTTGAAGCAGGGTTGACCCGATGCCCTGACCCGAAGCGTCGACCCGTAATATGAAAGGTTTTTTGAGGTCAGATAGCCTCAAAATGGGGTATCCAGACAGCTGTTCTTTTAAAGTGCTGTATGCGTGTTCGCACTTTGAATCCCAAAAATCCGGGTCAGGTCGGCCTTTCTTTGTAAGGTCAGTCAGGGGTGCAGTTAGTCCGTTGAAATTGTGGATGTATTTTTGATAATATGCGCACAGTGATAGGAACGAACGCGTGTCTTTCTTCGTTCGGGGCCTTTGTTCTGCAACTATTTTCTCCACATTTTTCTTAACAGGCCACATGCAGCCATGAGAAATAGTATGCCCCAGGAAGTCTAGCTTTTCAAACCCGATGAGACATTTGCTAGGTCTGGCTGTGAGACCAGTTTCCTGTAGTCTCCTGAGGAGCATAGCAACCGTAGCAATATGTTCGTCGTAGTTCTCCGATGCAATTAAGATATCATCCATGAAATTATGGATATGGGGACTGTGCAAAGGTTCTAGAAGCTTCCTCATCATCCTAGTGAACGCTCCTGGTGCGTTATGCAGTCTGAACGGCATCACATTAAATGTGTAATGTCCTTCACTAGTGCTGAAAGCTAGCCAGGGTTTAACTTCCTCCTTGACTGGTATTTGATAATAACCTTTACTCAGGTCAATCTTGGAGAAAATTCTTGCGTGGCTAAGCTTAGTTAACAACTCAGAAACAGTTTGTAGAGGTTCGGGCTGGAATTCCGTTACAGCGTTTAGCAACCGGTAATCTATACACAGCCGAACTTCTTTATTGGGCTTCTGCAACAGTACTACACTCGAACTGTAAGGAGCTGTAGACTCACTGATAATTTCTGCCTGACGCAGCTTGTCTATTTCTCCGCGTAGTGAATCAGCTTTAGCGTACGGAATGGGGTAAACTCTGGTTCGAACAGGGGTCTCGTTTGTTAATTTCATCTCAAATTCTATGAGATTCGTTCGACCAGGTACATCCGCTAAGACTGCACTGTACTGTTTCAGTAGCGCCCTGGTTTCTGTTTGTTGTTCTTCTGAGAGATTGTCGCCGAATTTGACATCTTTAAAGGATTCTGTTTGTTGCAATGGATACTCCATGCAACTATCGTCATCTTCCTCGTCTTCCGTTGCTATGGCGACCTCCAGGAGATGCTCGGAGGACGGCACTGGTCTTTCCAAATATTTCTTTAACAGATTAACGTGAAAGACCTTCTCCTTTCCTTTAATGGAGATCTTGTAATTAGTGCGGGAGATCTTTTTAAGGACGGTAAACGGCCCTTGCCATCCGATTCGAAGTTTGTTATTTCCGGTTGAAGTAGCAACAAAACTTTCTTCCCTGGTTGGAGTTCTCTCTCTTTTGCAGCTTTATTGTATCTTTTAGCATGTTTTGCGCGTGCTGTCTTAAGGTTAGTTGTAGCTAGATCCCATCCTAGCTGTAACCTTTCCTTGAGCTCAGATACATATTTGCTTGCAGAGACGACTGTCTCGTCAGCCTTTTGGTCTGTCAGGGACCGAAGTAAGGCTTCTAGTGGCCGCTTAATAGGTCTGCCAAATAAAAGTGTAGCTGGCGGGAATCCCGTAGATGCTTAGGGAACTTCTCTGTAGGCGAATAAAGCTACAGATATATAAAGTTCCCACTCTTCAGGTTTCTCTTGAGCCAGCTTACGTAACATCATGGTGAGGCTGCCGTTAAAACGCTCCACGAGTCCATTTCCGGCCGGATGGTAGGGACTGGTGTGGATATGTTTGGCCCTCAAGATCTTAAAGATCTCCTCCATTAACAGGCTACGGAATTGGGATCCATTATCCGTCAAAACTTGTTGAGAGAATCCCAACCGTGTAAAGATTTGCACGAGGGCTTCTGCGACATGCTTGGAATCCGTGCATGTTAGCGGTATAGCTTCGGCCCACATTGTGCAAGTATCGACTAAGGTCAGGATAAACCTGTTCCTTCTTTTGGTCCTTTCCAGGGGTCCAATGATGTCGACAGCAACCCGTTCAAATGGAGTCCCCACTATTGGCATTTTCCCCATAGGGACTGGGGGTTTCAAGTGCTTGGGTGCCACACGTTGGCACTGGGCGCAGGATTTCACATACCTGATAATCTCAGAGTTCATTCCAGGCCACCAATAGTGGTTTTTTTATTCGCTGAATAGTGGCGTTTTGTCCCATATGTCCGCTAAAGGGAAGAGAATGCCCCATTTCTAAGATCTGGCTTCTGTACTGCGTCGGTACTAGGAGCTGGTTATTCCCTGTATCAGGGTCGCCCGTTCTACGATACAAAACGCCATCCTTCGAAAAGATGTCTCCGTGGTGTCTGGGGTCCTTAGCCATGGGCAGTTTTCTAAAGCAGGGCTCCAGAGTAGGGTCCTTTTGTTGCGCCTCCTTCAGTTCATTCGGCGACAAATTTGGCGCAGGCTCCCTCTCCTTCTTGGTTTGCCCTCTTGTGGTTACCGCTTCCACAATCGGCTCCTTAGGTCTCCCAACAAACACATATCTACATCCCAGGATAACTGGGTAGATAGGATCATTGTTGGACGCTTCCTGTTGTTGCGGGATGTTGAATATAGATCTGTTGGTGTTCTTGACTGGCACTACTGGCAAGGGCGATGCCAGAAAAATGTCGGGCTTAAAGTCTCTATTGCCGACTTACAAATGTTCAACGCAAAATATATATAGTGGGCCGTGTAACTGAATGGCCAACAAGACAATGTCAACACGGTACAGTGACGACTAGCACGTCAATTAGATTGGAGCCAAGTATTAAAGTTGACGACATAATTTATTGTGCACTGAAACGTACATTGACATCACAAAGTCAGACGACGTAGCATCATTATAATGGCATGGCATAAACGTTATGTATTCTGATCAATCATGACTGATCAATCATGTAGAAGTAGGCATCAACATCAATAGCATAGGTTACAGCATCGGGCATCACAATTCATTGCATTTTCAATAGTGAACTTGATTGAAATCTTATAACGGCCGACCTCTCAAGGACGGCGGTGAACTTCACGGCCAATAATTCTATCATGCCTTTCAATACGGAGCTTGCCTACAACGCCAAGGGTTTTATTGAATAACTAATCCTCAAATATGTACGAAGAATAATCCTGATAATATTCGGTCAGGATTCTGGATCCCACTAACAACACAACATGGCATATGTGTTGAAATACAGCCAGATTATAATAAAATGACGAAATTAGCATATTAAGAATATGCAACGAGCCCTGCACTGGCTCACATAGATACTCGCTACCAGGAGGTTTATAATCTCTACATGACTGCTTCCCTCAATCCGGCAAGACTTACAAATCGGCTCCGTCTAGAGACAACCGTCTCAGGCCATAGGCATTAGGCATCCCCCTTTCATAACGTCCATCTTATTCTCCCTGAGCGCACCCGTTGCGCTTCTGTGTTCAACTTCGTGTCCAATCGCGCGTAACTAATTAATAATATATATATTCTTAGCTGTGCTAAACATTTAAAAGTATGCGCGCAAAAAGAACGCAACAGATACCTTCCACCCATGAGACAAAAAAAAAGCGAAGCTTTTTTTTTTTGATTTAACTTATACCCACGACATCGATCAAGTTCATTTTCACAATTAAAGTAATAGCATTTAAATGTGAAGGTATGTGTGAATAATAATATGTGAGGTAAAGTTTGAAAAAAAAGAAAATAGATTCCAAATTCAAAACTCAAACAAAAGAAATGACACATAATGTATCAAAATGGTACAAAACAACAAGTTAAGAAGTCGCAAATGAAATGAGATACTGAAATAAAGTAGAGAAGAATGGAAAGAAATGGTGATAAATGGAGACAGTAATCAAATAGGATGATAAAAGAGAAAATCTCAATCAGTGAACGCAATTAAATTAAGTAGTGTATGTATGCGAATATCTGTAAGAAAAAGAAATAATTAAATAAAATCAACACGAAACACAACATACTCGAAGAAAATAACACAATCCAAAGGATGTGTAGGCAAGATTAGCCACACAGCAAGTACGCTACAATGGTCACATGAATTATGTCTATGTGCCAAAAATTATTAAGCGCGGATGATGCGCGGTTATAAAATAATTAGGGTGTTATGGAATAGCGTATTTCGAGTACTGAAATAATTAAGTGAATATGAATGTCATAGATGTCACCCAAAGTTATGGAAATTTAAAATGTTACCAAGTAATCTATAATGAAAGTAACTTAAATTAATTAAAATGTCAAGAAATCATCACGTAAGCAATGAAGATTGTCTTCAGCTCGTATCGAAGTGAATTAAAATCATGAAACTCTATGAAAGTTAAATGTCCTGTAATCATTTATGTATCTAATAAGTTCGATTTATGTCAATTTATGTTTCCAGTGGAATAGAAGTAAACTTACACCACAGTTAGTTTTGCACCAACACAATTACTCCTAGTTATTTGAAATGGAAAAACACCAAAATAATGTATTAAAAAATGGTGCGAAGAATGTAATGATATATTCAAATTTTAGGTTATTACTGGGAAAACCCATAGTAGTACGTGTCGGTATAGTTCGTAAGCAATCATTCATAGTGCTGACTTGGTCACGTAGTGGCGTCACAACTTGAGGGGAGCAGAGGCTCGGTAGAGTCAAGGTGGTTTCGAGAGAAAAAATTCATCCATTGAGGTGTCAGTATTGCGGATGGCTTGAGTAGCGAAAACCAAATTACAGACGATGATAGAGACTCGTGCAAGAATGGAATTCGTGAGGTATGCACTCGTAAGTCCAATAATCGTCCGCAGTAGTGACGAAATGACCCAAAAAAGTCTCAGCAGTAAGCGTAACGACCAAATAAGGGTTAACAATGTGATGTTTATCATAGCCTTGAGTCGTGTAGTTTCAATCCATTGACGATAAAAGTTATGCATATGCACAACTCCGAGAACCCATCATAAATACGTTCCTGTGAATAAAGAAACGAAACGTTCTTTTTGGTAAAAGTATGATATTTTTTTAACGCAAGAATTTTAATAAATCTTACCGCATGTGGTCTGGTACTTCCTTGACCACTGTTCCATGACAGTTGATCCTTTCGTTAGGAGACAAGAAAAGGTAGTAGTGACAGCAGTCAAAACAGTGATGAATGTATTACCGATATAGGAAGAACAAAAATACCAGCGTGAAATGGAAGTCGCGCTGTGAATGTGCTTCAGAAAAAAATTGGTCCAAGATAAAACAAGAGCAAACCTGAGTGTACGCAATGATGTAAAGAGTAGACATAAATATAAAAATTGATATCGAAGTCAATAGGAAAAATAAAAATAAGTGTGTAATGACAACTGGATATCAGAGACATCGTGTATTACAAAGAAAATACTGAGTTAACCGGCCCATTACATAAAAATAAAAAATATAGAAACAACAAGTGAAGAAAGTCGAAACCGATAGGATATTTGAAAGTAAAGAAATGCAAATATGCAAGACATAAATGAGGTTAATTACTGAGTAGTGACAGTAATAGAAGAAAAGATAAGTACAAAACATCCGGAAGAATGCAGAAAAAACGCACCAGCAAACGCAGCTATAAAGTGCGTGGTGCAGAGTTTTGTACCAGTCGTACGTCTAAAAGATGGTGTGCAAAAAGTGAACGATGTTTAATTTTAACAGCTCTGTGAGCTTCAAAATAGTTATTAAAGCGTACAAAAGCAAGCTGCTGACAAGAATTTTCAAGTTCGAACATGCGAACAAATTTAACATTACCGACTCCCTGAAAAAATTTTCGGAGTGCATACCAAGTGGTATGAGACGGAACGTTGCGTACCAGAACAGTGCGATTCAGTGTAATATGATCTCGGCCAGATCGCAACTGAGCCCGAGTATCATTTAAATTATTATGTTTATCACGTAGTGAGCGCGAAGAGGAATTTGTACGGACATGTAGATTCTTGCACGTCGTAATAGTTGGAAAATCATGGTTGTACTTGTGATTATCATGATGAATATTAATATCATCAACGCGCCGAATAATGTCACGACTCTTACAAGGGAATTTTGTGTCACCTTTAACAACATCATTCACACTATTGGGAGTATAAGTCCCCTGAGCATGCTGTATATAACGATTCTCATCGAAATAAATAGAACCAGTGTGAACGATATCGGTCACACTATCCTCAAATGGAACAAACTTGTCTGTCCTTGTACGTCTCAGATTCCGCAAGTTTGGAATGTTCTTAACAAACTTTTTAGGCTTCTCATGTAACGAAGTGACATAATTTTGTTGATTATGGGAAACAATTTTATTTGGGGGCTTAGGATGATACGATAAACTGTTTGTCACCCCGTTTTTACTGTTATCGACATGTCGCCATGACGTACTCCCAGAGGAAGCAGTATAGTTATGACCAGATACACTGGCATCAGGGTGATGTTGAGGAAAGTTGTAATTACCTCTGTATGATATCTTTACTTTGGCAGGTTGTACAGACCTGTTTGTATCACACTTGGGACTACCGGCATGTTGTATAGTAGTATTTCCATTATTAAGATTTGACAATATATTTTTATGTAACACCACATCGAGTAAATCATCAACCCTAGTTCTCAATTTCCAAATTTCCAAATCTTTGAGTGAAATATCTTCACTCTGCCTCTTATTTAACTCTATCAGGTTAACAACTTTACTTCTATCATCAAGTAATGACTCAGTGTGAGCCAACATATCGAGGGTAAAATTTTCTTGTCGACCCTTAAGTTCTGGAGTTTCGAGTTCAAGTGCTGCCACTTTACTCTCCAGCTTTTCCTCCTGAAGCAGGGGGGCATGAGATTGAATTCCCTGTGGTTTCCTTTTCTCCAATTCTATCTCCCTCATGGCTTTTATTTTTCTTGCCATTTTCATAAATCTCTTTTTATGGGCTACCACCGTATGTGGCTGTAGTAGGGCAACTTGGACATTAAAACCCAGAATTTGGGCAGCCTGTGCCTGAATGTTATCTTGTAGTTCCTGAACTTCCTGCGTGAGATTTTTCACCTCGACATGCCTATCTTCCATCTGAGCTTCCAACTCTTTAATCTTACACAATGCTGAATTCAATGCAGCTTGCGCACCAGTAAGTTCCAAGTTCGATTTATGTAGATCACCTGTAAGTTTGGACACTGTCTCATGTAGTCCGCTCTCCTCAGCAATATCCTCCAACAACAGTATCTTTTCATGACGACACCTTTTTTCGTGAGTTATTTGTTCCTCATGAAAATTGTCTTTGCGTATAGCGCGGAATATATTTTTCATTACATTACCATGTGGTTCATGGGTGTAATTCACTAAAAACAAACGCAGATCCCTGCGCAGTAGCTGTGCCAAGTCCGTGGCAATATTTATATGTGGACTAGAACGAAAATGCCAACTCGCAAAGTCCTCCAAATCTGATGCTGCCTGGTCTAAAAAACGACCCATCACATATTCTTCAAGTTCTGGGCCTTGAAATCCATGATCCCTACCATTCTGGAGCAGCATCTCCAATACAGGTATCATGTCATCCGTAGACATTTTTGTCTATGTTATATGAGGTCCACTTACCTAATCAAATATCACTTACTGAGGGTAAAATGTATCCTGTAATTAGCATGTGACAAGTTCCTGTCCAGAGAACTCGTATACCAATTATCATCATTGTCAGAAATATGTTATATTATTACCTAGCCATTAATTATTCATGCATTAAAATCATATAAGTAGAAAATACAAGATGTAGACAATGAGAACAATGGTTACAAAGACGAGATACTAAGGAACAAATGAAAACATTCGCAGAATCAACTGAACAATAAAGTAGAACTAAAAAGGAGAATTTTGCAAAGAGTGCAATGACACTGCGATCAAAATGACAAGACAAGTAACAATACAAGGTATAAACATAAAGTGTATAAAAATAAACAATAGTGAGGTTGAGGGTGACGTTTACGAACAAAATACATCATAAAAATAAGGTACATGTTAGAAATTACTACGAAAACAACAATAAAGACTTGACGTAACAGCTAAACAATTACTATTATAAGAAACAAGTAGCGATCAGAACTTCAGCAAGGTTTTTAGCCTTGAACTGGAATTATCGCTCAATTGAAACTTACAAACTAAATCCTATAGAACGTCTGACAAGAGCCCGAATTAGCTTCGAGATGAACCTCGTTTGTCAGATCGGCCTCCCTACCGCCCACGTGAAACATTAAACATAGAACATGCAATACAAATAATATTAGAATGGACATATTAAGA
Organism: Oreohelix idahoensis; assembly: GCA_024509875.1. Taxonomy (NCBI): domain Eukaryota; kingdom Metazoa; phylum Mollusca; class Gastropoda; order Stylommatophora; family Oreohelicidae; genus Oreohelix; species Oreohelix idahoensis. The sequence goes on from JAMPIV010022859.1 coordinate 51,838, forward strand.
AAGGCTCATCAATAACATGCAACAGTGGTACAAAGTACAAACAATCAGTGACCACTTATCTTTTTAAGAAGAAAAAAATTCCCGGCCCTCGCAAAGCTAGCGATGATGGTTCTCGGGTGTTGCATGTAGGTGCTTGAATATAGGACGTGATGCAGTCCAACGTTGATCTTTGCTATAGTTTGAACACCGGATCATCAAAGGTCAAGGAGGTTGACAGTTAAGAGACAAGTCGTGTCCTTGAAGTTATAAATTTGCTGTATCAGTTCTCGAAGCATGAGTTCTTGATTACAGAAAAAATTCTTATCCCCACACTGGCCACCAGATGTTGGACGCTTCCTGTTGTTGCGGGATGTTGAATATAGATCTGTTGGTGTTCTTGACTGGCACTACTGGCAAGGGCGATGCCAGAAAAATGTCGGGCTTAAAGTCTCTATTGCCGACTTACAAATGTTCAACGCAAAATATATATAGTGGGCCGTGTAACTGAATGGCCAACAAGACAATGTCAACACGGTACAGTGACGACTAGCACGTCAATTAGATTGGAGCCAAGTATTAAAGTTGACGACATAATTTATTGTGCACTGAAAGGTACATTGACATCACAAAGTCAGACGACGTAGCATCATTATAATGGCATGGCATAAACGTTATGTATTCTGATCAATCATGGCTGATCAATCATGTAGAAGTAGGCATCAACATCAATAGTATAGGTTACAGCATCGGGCATCACAATTCATTGCATTTTCAATCGTGAACTTGATTGAAATCTTATAACGGCCGACCTCTCAAGGACGGCGGTGAACTTCACGGCCAATAATTCTATCATGCCTTTCAATACGGAGCTTGCCTACAACGCCAAGGGTTTTATTGAATAACTAATCCTCAAATATGTACGAAGAATAATCCTGATAATATTCGGTCAGGATTCTGGATCCCACTAACAACACAACATGGCATATGTGTTGAAATACAGCCAGATTATAATAAAATGACGAAATTAGCATATTAAGAATATGCAACGAGCCCTGCACTGGCTCACATAGATACTCGCTACCAGGAGGTTTATAATCTCTACATGACTGCTTCCCTCAATCCGGCAAGACTTACAAATCGGCTCCGTCTAGAGACAACCGTCTCAGGCCATAGGCATTAGGCATCCCCCTTTCATAACGTCCATCTTATTCTCCCTGAGCGCACCCGTTGCGCTTCTGTGTTCAACTTCGTGTCCAATCGCGCGTAACTAATTAATAATATATATATTCTTAGCTGTGCTAAACATTTAAAAGTATGCGCGCAAAAAGAACGCAACAATCATCCATAATGGCCGCTTTAATAACACCTCTGACAAAATCAGAGTGTATTTCTACCAGTGCGATAGGAAGCGTCCTGGGTGCGTCACTCTTAAAAACTGCACATAGTTTGACGGTGTCCTCTGTCTCCTGACCGGGTTTGACTAGGTGCCTGGCAACAATACAATCAAAGGATAATCCGGTGTCAAAGAGACAAGTTGTTGAGGTACCGTTCAAAATTACAGTTCCTCGCGTTGAGGGTCTGTCCCCCTCAGGTTGAGAATCACTGACATTGACTCTTCCTTGCGAGACTGTATGCAAACATCCGATGCGATTTGGCCCGGTGTGCTTACCCTGATCAGACGTCCCTGCTGTAGGGGTCTTTCCTTTGCCTTAAACTTGGTGGCCGCGCTGCCACGCAGGCTTTGCAGTTTGATCAGGATTGTTGTTGTTGGTGGGATATCGGGTCATGTAGAATTTCGATTTTTCTTGGGTAGGTCTCTGGGTATTCGTTTCTCGTGGGTTATAGTGCTGGGAGGAATTAGAAGAATAGGATGACTGTTCTAGATTTTGCTTTCGAGATGGCTCATCTGTTGGTTTGCGTTTTGTGCTGGGAAGTTCGGCCATTGCATTTGCATAGCGTTCTGCCTTATTGAGGATGTCCTCAAGCCTGACTGCGCCCTGTTCAGCCAAAAATCTCCGGGTTTCGTTCGACAAAGTTGATTTTATATGTTCTACAAGAACAAGTTCCAGAATTCCCTCGTATGTAAGAGGTAATTCGGATAATTCCAGGCACTTTGTCAAATAGCCCGTTAGACGGGAAGAGAACTGGGGAAATGTCTCCGTGCTCTCCTTTATGCTGTTTCTGAACATTTGCAGAAATTTTCGGGTGGTCATCTCAAAACGCTCTAGCAAGGCCTTCTTTAACATGTCGTAATCATCTTGGTTGCTTCCCAGCTTTGTGTACACATCATACTCATGCCCTTTTAGTGCCTGAGAAAGTTTTAGGCACCACCGGGAACTCTCTAACCCATACAGATTCGCCATTTTCTTGAATTTCTCAAGGAAGGTGTCAATTTTCTCATTAGGGCTAGGGAAAGACTCTAAGACAAAAGACATCGCAGTAAGTTGGGAAGATGGGTTACTGGAGAGATCAGTTAATTGAGACTGGGGTGAAGACGCCTCTCCATTATTGGACGTGGAAGCCCCCCGACTTTGGACTTCTAAAGTCTTAAGTGCCGATTCATGCTGTCTCTCCCTCTCTCTCTGATTTGCCCTGCGGGCTTCCATCTCTGCCTCAATTTTCTTGTGTTCCGGTTTACGTTCTTCCGCTTCTTTCTTCCTAGCTTCTGCCCTCTCTTTCTCTTCCTTCTCCCTAGTTTCTGCCCTCTCTTTCTCTTCCTTCTTCTCAGCCTTCTCTCTCTCTTGTATCTCTTTCTCTTCCTTCTTCTCCGCGTCATACCTGTCAAGTTCCATGTTGACAAACAGATTCGCGGAATCTCCCTGTAATCCTGTTTCCTTCGCCTCGTCTCTCAAGATCGATCTAAGCTTCGCTCTCTCTGCCATGTCAAAGAGTAGACTGCTACTACGCCGAGAGAATAAGAAGAAGAAAAGACGAGGGAAAAAACTCTAAGCCGCTTCCGAGAAAACACAAAATATAAATTACCTGAGATACCTCCTACCTTTATTAACTTGCTAACCTATCGCTGCTATTATCTGTCAATTAAGACTCTCTTAATGCAGGCGACTATGCCACGTTAAATAGTAGGTCAAGCAACTAGAAAAATCTACTTTTACTTATCAGTAGAGAAAAATTTATATATATAAAATCTTTATTTTTATTTTAAAACAATTTAAGGGAAAATAAATTTTCCTTAATAAAATTAATTCTCCACCACAAAACTCCGCCCGCCGAAGTCAATTAGAGAAGGGACGTTATTAACACGACTTTAAAAAATCAGAATACTCGTCCTTTGCTTAGCTCAACTCTGCTAACTTCAAAACCTTTGTGACTGTTTGTGGTAAAGTGGGATGTTATAAATATTTATAGGGGACTTAGTGTACTGACTGAGATCAGCTGTGAAGGTATGTGTATCTAATAAGTGTGGTGTATTACTGATGACCTTACTTGCTACCACATTTATACCTCAGTCAGAATTATTCTGGAATATTGTGATGACTACGTTAAATGTCTAGGGTATGAAAATGATGAAGTGTAAGTCACAACAACAACAGACAAATAAACAATTTAATTTATTCCACAACACTTTACAACACTGTGACACTCACACACATATAACACTCTATAAGACTATCTTAAATGAGTCAAGTGTTTAAGTTTAAAAATATATGTATTAATTCCTTCAATAATGGGTATCCTGATTCAACTACACAGTGAACCAGGAATCACAATCAAATGTAATTACAAGTATTATGTACACAGTTTATATATATGAACTTTGTATTGACATATTTTATTATTATTATTCTATGCGTGTAATTTGTGCAGTAGTAATATGAGGTAATACTGGTTTTGTTCAAGCTTGGTTGTTGTTTTTCATCATGACTTCAAGTGTTTGATTATCGGGGAAATAGTATTGGGAAAAGTTCACAGTTCCTGTCATTTGAACCAATTAATTGTCCCTCTGTGTTTAATAAAATGTCAATTTTTGAGAGGGCACATAATGTTGAGCTACTCTGGCCACAGAAGCTTATCTTTCGTGATGGCGGCAGGAAAAGACTCCTCTGCTCGATTGCTTCACTGTGTTCTGGAGACACCTCACTGGTCGCTATCTGGACCAAGGAGTATGCTGTCAGCCTCTGGAGTCAGCAAAACTCAGACCAGGTGCTGCTTCAGTAACTTAGGACCACAGTCCCTGAAACAAGAAGGTTGTACCTCCTACTTCAGATCTAATTTATAATCTATTTCCACACTGAACACAATACATAACAAACACTGAGTTCAGAGCGGTAGGCCAACTGCTAGCTTCATCTGAAACAATTTACACCAGTATACTCCTCCCTAATGGTTACTACGCCTCTGCAATTCCAGCATTATTTCCTTCTAGTCAATAAGATAGGTGTCAGTGTACTATTTGGCAATTCCATGCAGTTTTACTTTTCTCCGACACGTTCTGTTCAGGTTGGAGCACTATCTAGGCCTTGCCTCATGTTTGCTACTGAACCACGCACATATACAGACATAAATTATCAATTTACATTCAATTTTCATTAAAAAGATATCGAATATGTCAAGCTTACCACAATTCATGGAAATAATACACAGATACGTTGACTGGCGATGAATATGGCACAAATTCCGATCTGCCTCTGTCCCAGACTTATATTTAGAAAAATATGATCTGGATCTCAACGCACTGTTTCTTAGTAAGTTTATTTTAAAATGTGGCACTGAACTGACGCTCTTAATTGACTATATTGGCGGGTCTAACCAATCGGGCCATGTTTACACAGCTTTTCAAAAAAAGTACCCTTACTACCGTTTCCCCTAACAACAAAGAATTAGTATTTGTAGTCCGACTAATCGTGTTTAGCCTTACATTTACTTCTATCCAATCAAATAGGATTTTACATGGTGGCCCATTTCCCGTAAAATAGTGGTTTCAAAACATGCCACTGTGCGATTATTTTTTGGTGTTGTCTGACACCCTCACTATTTTCTTTTGGCTATAATTTGTTAATTCCTAGACTATTTGCGTAACACTTAACATATTCTTTGTCAGCAAGTCCTAAGGAACCCAAATATATAAGTTTAATGGGGCTAAGGAGCTGCGTTCAAAATATGCATTTTCTTCTACCTCCCGTTCACTTCGATACGATGTGGTGTCTGGGTACTGTCAGGCTTTCAGACATAAAACAGTATAATGTCATGTTTCCTAATAAGCGTTTTTCAGATTTTTAAACCTAACTCTCGTATGGGTAGTGTTTTTTATCACGGTCTATTTGAAAAAAAGTTAGTGCTTCTGGCCTTTCGCGCAGGGAGGGTGGCATTAATTGTATATCGCGAGACGCGTGTTAGTGTTGCATGCGTTCCTGCTTTCAGCCCTCCCTCTCTCTATCCTAAGTTCATCTGTCTTTCCGTTTATGTTAACGTAGTGTATAAAATGAAATTAATGGAAGTATTAATTTAGGTCATTACGCAGTGTGCCTAGCTCAAGGTTTTCTTAGAAATACAGTACACGTTTTATTGTAGAAAGCGTGTAGTGATGCAGTAGGCTTTACTATCAACGTGAAACGTTACAATTTGCAGACGAAGTAGAAAACAAGGGGGATTTGTGTACGCCATTGTGACAGCACTGTACTTTTACCATTTCTCTTTCCTTTTATTGAATTTATGTGTTAGGCTTTACATTTACCTTTTAATTTATATATGTGGATTTAGAATGTTTCACGACACTGTTTCACAATCACGCGATCCCATCAATCTTTATAAAAAAATATTTTACCACTTTTCTCTGCCAGAGAATAATTAAAATAACGAATTTTTTCTTTTCCGTAACTCTCTGCTGCTGTGGAAAGAAAACAATCCTATATTTATTTTGTGTGGTCGACACCAAGTACTAAAAGCGTTGTCTAGGGGGTGTAATTATTTTTATTCCCTATCTTCACAAAGACAACTCACTCACACTCTGTCTAGAGTTAGACCCAGACTTAAGATCAGACCCTACTGGGGCTACCCGTTATGTGGTACTTATTTCTAGATCAGGCTCAAAATCCCGGCGAGCTACCCATTTATTGTCGTAATTTTATTATGAGATAGGTCTTAGAAATAGTGGTCCCGTACGAGTGGAGAATGATAGTGAAGGCTCTGTGATAGTAAGGGTTAAGAGATAGATAGTTGATTCACAAGGGTGCTGAAAAGAGTAAGGACAGTCTCTGAAATCGGGTAATCTTCTCCGATTTGCCTATCTTACGACAATCTTCTTTATCTGTAGACTCCTAAATCTCTCCTGACTAAACAATTTTGCCAGTTACTCAACACTCATGTACACACACCAATTTGGTGCTACAAACACACTGACGTGAATACAAACTACATATAACAGATATAGGGTAACGGGTCGGCCAACACAGTAATATAAGGTTTATGGCGTTTAATATCATTTAAACCAAAATCACAACATTTAGCATGGTACAGTCAAAAAGATCATAGTTACAGAAAAATACAAATAACAAGGGGGGGGGGGGCGTTGGGGGGGGTTAGAATAGTCGTATCCCAATATGCCCTTCCCGCTTGTATAGACTGTGGTGAGATTACAGTGATGCAACGCTAAAATTTCTCCATTTATAAAGATAACAGGTAAAATAACATGTAGGGATAAAAATATAGGTAAGATACGCTGATACATTCTCGCCCACGCCAGCGTTTTCTAGCGCCATTGAAAACCAACTAGTTATAACATGCAGACTAACGGCCTATCCTTTTAGACGGGGTAGAAACGGAGATAAAAGAAAAAAATGATGCGGACTGAACACGTGCTTGAATCTATGATAGGAAACTCTTTACAGAGCGATACAACAGGAAGCAATCTGATCATCAGAAGAATTCCCCCCATCCGACAAGTGTTTCGGCCCGATTACTCCTTTACACTCTAAGGGGGGCGGGCCCACTTGGGTCATGACTCCCAAGCGTCTCAGCTTCCTGTTGTCTTGTATCGAAAATGAACCCATTTCACTTATGGTAGCAACTTTTAAATCCACAACGCCAGCCGCGAGGGCAATTGTGAAAGTAACAAAGAAAAGACAAATTATTCCGTTCGTTCCGTCGCCCTTCACAACTAAGGACACACACTGAGACATTAGCGCGCAGCCGACGAGCTGCGCGCCGCAAGCCACTGAAATTTACCTGACACTCTCCCTATAGTATACATCGCCTGTTGCCCCAGAGTCGCATCTTTTTCACTCGTACACCAAAAAAATACTCAGCGTTGTGGACTTAGAAAAATTTTGGTGTTTTCTGTACCGCAGCGTTTATTGTTACGATGTCCATCGTCCATTGCGGTTGTTCCACAGCCAGCCTGATCCCTTTTCGGCAGTTTCACTAAGCCTCGTCAGTGCCCTTGTTCTAGACTGTCCCTTCAGCCCCCACAGTTTCAATAAATCATACACTGATGTAGCCACAAGCCCTCTTGCGCCCACTTCAACCGCCATGACCCTTGCACTGAATCCATCGTGTCTCAGATCCGCGTCCAGATCGCTATACTTGGCCGCTTTGAATGAATGTTGCTCGTCTAATCTAGATTCATATGGCACGGTCAGTTCAATCAGTATGACCTGAAGCGTTGCTGCAGAATGAAGCTCTATATCCGGCCGTCTCCGCGATTTTCTGATATACTCTGGATATGCCCCCCGTCCAGGTAGGTCTGCCGCCATCTCCCAGTCGTTTGCACAGTCAAGAAGAGATGGTAAACTGCTACCAGGTTTACTCGGTTTGGGGTGTGCTGACTTTCCTGCCCTCAGAAAGTATGTGTTTGCGGTGTTTGGCAGGACTTTGCTATTCGCTTTCATTCATGCCTGATCTATTGTCGCAGCAAGCTCATTTAGCACTTTGTTATGGCGCCAAGTGTATCGCCCTTGCCCTAATGCCACCTTACACGCTGAGAGCACGTGTTCAAGTGTCTGCCTCCCCTGGCACAGGGGGCACTGCTCATCATCCGACTTTCCCCATTTCACAAGGTTGGTGGCCGACGGCAGCAGGTCATACATTGATCTAACCACAAAGCTGAGCCTAAGAGGTGCCATATGCCATATATCATTCCATGTCAAGGACCTCTGCAGAGCTCCTTCCTATGTGGTCCATTGGCCTTGTTGGACCTGCTGCACTGCTTTTTGCAACCTCTTATCATTCTCAGCTCCTCGTATCTCCTGAACTACCATGTCTCTGCGCTCCCTGCTTAATGTTTTGGACCACCAGCGGATGTCACCATGCCCAAATCCCCGTCTATTCGTTTGTGTGTATCCAATTACCTCTCTCAGTTTGAGTGACTCTTCAGCAGCATCAACAGCTTCTTCCACTCTCCACTTCCTTCCCGTTTTCAGTGTGGGCTGAATTGACTTAACCACGTCATCAGCTGACTCGCGTAGCATCATTGCAAGCCTTGCTTTTCCAGCTTTGTATTCTTCAACAACTGACTTGAAGGGAAGCAGAAGTTTTGACTTTTTGCAGTACAGTGCTACATCTGACAGACCTGGTGGTACCCCTAACCATTTTCTCATGAACTTGTTGACCTTCTGCTCTATAGCTTCCACTGTACTTGTGCTTATTTCATATATAAGCAGTGGCCACAGCAACTTCGGTATCAACATGAACTGGAGGCACCACAGTTTGAACTTTCCCAGGAGTCTGCTTTGGTCTATGATCTGTAGTCCTCTGTCTGCCATTTCTATTGTCTGTTGCACTGCCTTCGAGTCTTTTAAAGAGGCATCGTACACCCTGCCAAGACTTTTAACAGGTTCCTCAATGACAGTAGGGATTCTTTGGCTGGAAACCGTGAATATGACCTCTGCTATCTTCCCTTTCCTGACTGATAGGCTTCTCGACTTCTTGGGTTTGAAGCTCATTCTGCACCAGCTGACTAGTTCATCCAGGCGTGCTAACATCCTCCGGGCCTGATGTTCATCTGATATCAGAATTGTTGTGTCATCCATGAATGCTTTGAGCGGTGGCATGTGACACATTCCACCGAGCTTTGGGCCTATAGCCATTCCTTCAAATTACGCCACTAGTTGACACAATGTAATAAACTGGACGAAAAACGACCTTAGCTCTTGTCAGAAACAGACGTATCTTGGACGTTCTACGGTAATTAGTCGTTTTAGTTTGAATATAGCGGCAAAACGCCGTGAACGAAGGTACAAAAACAAATTTCAAAACTAACCTTGAAAAAAGTAGGTTTTTTCTTAATAATAAGTTTAGGAGAATAAAAACTAGCTAGTTTGATAGCCCATCTTTACCTGAGAAATAAAATACTTTTAATTACACAGACGGACAGATAACACGGAAGATATTGACGAAAGACTGTATTGTTTAATACAGACTAGCCGACAGTTATTTGTGCATACTTCTCACAAAAATCACTTTGACGCATCCTTGAGCCTAACGCAGAAAAACAAACTGCATGTGGACAAGGGGCAATCAGGGGAGGGTAGAAGCTAAAAATAACTTAGCATATAAGTAAGTGGGGGAAAATTTGTGTAGTTTTTTCTTGTAGTTAGTCCAAAAACAAGTGTAATTTTGGGAAAAAACCAAGTTGGGACGGACAGACCGACAGAAAAATACTACACACTAGACTGAGACTGGACTGAAATTGGACATTGTAGTTTAAATATTTGAACGGTAGAGAGGAAGTCCGCTGATTGGACGGAAGCGTCCATATTATAGAAAAAAAAGTAGAGGCAAGTGCCATTTTTATTGAAAACTGTCCATATACACAGTTCGTTAATGCTAGAAGAGTGATTTCCAGGAGATATTATATATTATCAGTGGGACGCCATAATCTAGCCAGCAGCTCAGCTGAGTTTTGCTAGTACAACGTAACTGTGTTTTCAATTTTGAATTGTGGTAAGGAGAAAAATTCATTAACCCTTTTATTTAACATTTAATGAGTGATTGATACTGCCATATAATGAAAAATGATTACGACAAGTGAGTACTTATTCTAGGTCCCCAGCGACAGTCCTGGGCCTAGAGACAATGAAAAAAATGACAAAACATAACCAAGAATGTAAAAGACAGCTCTTTATTTCAGGAAATCAGTGGGAACATATCACCCACCTTATTCTATAGAAAAAAAAGAGATTAATGAAAATATTTCAGATGCAGTGCAGTTCATTGAGGAATGGGAAACTAGTGCTATCTGATACCGCCTGGGTGAGATGTGCTGGGTCGCTCAGAGAGATCTGACCCGGTCTTTGTAATGTCTTTTTTGCTTTGTTGTTTGTAAAAATGGTGAAGTAGGCAGTGTCTTGACACATGGCAAAAATTTTGGTTTCAGAGTTTCTGGTCTGGCACTGCGCTAGTGCCAGATGCTTTGAAGAGGTCCAAGAGTGGAGGACTAAGAAGCCTACCATTTTACTCCAGCAACTGTGAGGAGTGGGTCACTTGAAGTCTTTACTACATCGTCACAGGCCAGATAAGTTGAAAACCTGGCCTGCTGTGGATTCATCAAATTTTTCCACAATAAAATAAATAAACAAAATCCTGGTGTATAAAAACTATACCTCAGTTCCATATTTCAAAGACAATGACTATTGTAAACAGAGATCGGGTATGATGACACCACCCCGACTAGACATCCAGTGCTAGTTTTCCAAAGACACTGTAGTTAGTGTTAATATTAACCAATGTAACAATATATCTATGTACAAAATTTTCATTTTGAGTATTCAATATATATATATTCAATATACTTTTATTGAAAATTACATATTGTTTCATACGTCCTGACCAGAAGACAATTTGGTTCAGGACTAAATAAATTCTAAAAAATTGTAATATTTAAATTCTAAAGCCAGTGTTCCTTGAGTTGATCATATAACTTAATATTATTAGACTTAGTGTTTACATGTGTGTGTCTGTGTATTTAATTACCTACACATCACACTTCATTACCTACACATCACATTTCATTACCCTAGACATTAAACGTAGCTAACATACATAATAGCAGAATAAGTCTGTTTGAGGTCATAAGTGGTAGCAGAAAGGCATTCTGTAACTCACATAAACTGTTATCTTCAGGAGCCTTCACAGCTGACCTCATCCAGAACACTAGGTAACATAGCAACCACGCAATAACATTAGGATTTCCTGGTCCGGGAATTAAACTATTGGGGGCATAAGTTGTATAAATTTAACAGTGTCCCTAAAATTAAAAGTGGAAAGTAAAAGTTGATGAATCTTCACAGCCAGTGGTAATTAATTAATTAGTATATTACCTTAGTAATTAGATTTTGTAATTTACCTTAGTCATTGCTAAATTGTGTGATAGTATGGCAGATCTAGCCAAATTCAGATCGGCTGCTGTGCTGACGGCTAAGGAAATGAACATGGATGGTCAGGTTTTAATCCAATATGTAACTTCAGAATGTGACAAGTATATTGAAAGGGAAGATAGGAGGTTAGCTGAAGAGAAGAGGTTACAAATTGAGGCTGACAAAAAACTTAAGAGGCTGCAGATTGAGGCTGACAAGGAGACTAGGGCATTGGAGGAGAAGAAAAACGACAGCAAAGGGAGGCAGAAGAAAAGAGATTGACTGCCGAAAGGGAAGCAGAAGATAGGAGATTGCAAAAGGAGCACGAGTTACGACTAAGGGAGTTGGAATTACAAGGCCATGCTCCGGAAATGGTGCCAGCCCCTTTGCCTCAGATGCCACGCCTAGTCAGGAAGCCTCAACCTCAGCTATGGGGTTTCATTTAGACCATTTTGTTGAGAAAGACGATGACATAGACGGGTACCTAAGTAGATTTGAATTATTGGCTACTACGTATGGGTTAGAGAGAGAGAGGTGGAGTCTTAAGTTATCCCAGGGGCTTAGAGGTACTTCTTATGAAGTTTTTGCTAAAATGAATAGAGACGACCAAGACAATTATGACATGCTAAAGCAGGCTCTGTTATTGAGATATGAAAAGAATGGTGAATTTTATCGTAAGAAGTTTAGAAAACCAAACTTTTGTCTGGGGAGACATACCACCAATTCTCTGCCAGACTGGAAACCTATTTGGAGAAATGGACGGCTCTGGGGAAGACCCAAGATCTCAAAGAAATGATCATGATAGAGCAATTAAGAGAGTCCATGGCTCCAGACCTGAGAAAATTTCTCATGGAACAAGGTGCAGAGAGGTTGGGGGAGGTTTTGAATGTTGCTGAGAGGTATCAAGCAGCCCAGGCAGAGGTAGTTGGCTCTAAAAAGAAACATATAGAAAATTTTAAAGCCCCACAGCACTTTAATAAATTTGATACCAGAGAACAAGGTAATAAAGGTAGGACAAACTTTGATAGGCCACGAAACGATTATCGTGATAGAAACTCACAGTTCAATGACCAAAAATATAATGAAAGAAAACCTTTTAACCAAGGAAAGAGGTGGTGCAAATGGTGTAAGAAGGACAACCATAACACCGAATTTTGTAAAAGGAAACCTTCAAACATTGCTGCAATGAAATCGGGGAACCAGAGATTAAAGGTTAATCCTAATGGACAGCAGGAACCTTATCACCCCCCAGTTTGTGAGGATGTTATTTGTAATGGGGTCACCATAAGGTGCCTATATGATACAGGTTTGGATTATGATTCAGTTGTGAAGGCTAGCCTAGTGGACCCAAGTCAGTATAGCACCGAAACAGTGGAAATACAAGGGGCGACTAAGGACATACCACTCATGACACTTCCCATCGCAAGGATAACAGTGAAAACTCGCTATGTGGAAGGAGAAATCAGAGCAGCAGTGATAGATGAACCAATCTACCCTCTGATATTGGGGTGTAGATACGTCTTCTTGGGAAATCCCGAGAGACCTGTGATCATGGAGACAGTGCAGACCAGGTCACAGTCAAAGGAGGAAGAAGGTGAACCTATAAATGCTCATCCAGAAGAGATGAGGAAGGCGCAGGCTGAGGATAGGACACTCAAGCCATGTTTTAAAAAATTGCCCAAATGCCACACACCTCCAAGCAAGGGAGAATATATTATGAAGAACAAATTGCTATACAGGAAGGCCGGAACTGGAACAAATGGTCACAACCAGCTGGTTCTTCCCGCTTCATATCGGGAGAAAGTGATGGAACTAGGGCATGCGATTCCCTTCAGTGGTCACGTGGGGATCAGCGCCACAGGACAGCGTATAGCTTGTCATTACTTCTGGTCAGGGATAACAGAAGATAGAAAAAGATATGTAAAATCCTGTCCAGAATGTCAAAGGGTAGCTCCAAAGCGTTGGACTGCTCCTGCAACTCTAGGGGAAATGCCCATAGTGGGAACACCTTTTGAGAGGGTTGCAGTGGATATTGTGGGACCTCTCACTCGGACCAAGAGGAGGAACAGTTACATCCTTACTCTGGTGGACACTTGTTCTATGTGGGGAGAGGCGGTAGCCCTGCCATCAATTGATTCGAAACATGTAGCAGAGGCACTACTTACAATATTCACAAGATTAGGATTCCCGCATCAAATCTTGACTGATAATGGCTCACAGTTCAATGAGAAACTAACGGAAGAAGTTTTTAAGCTATTTCAAGCCAGACACTTTCATTGTAGTCCGTACCATCCACAAGGGAACGGCCAGGTAGAGAGGTTCAATGGGACTCTCATTTCTATCCTGAGGAAGCTGGCACATGAGAAACCTGATATGTGGGATCAATTTCTGCCCGCTGCGTTGTTTGCGTATCGGGAGGTACCACATAGTTCAACCAGGATGGCACCCACAACCCTGTTATTTGGGAGGCCAATAAAAGCTCCATTAGAAGCATTATTGAGGACCTGGACAGATGAGAAGGCAGAAGAGACTGTTACCTCATCCTACCAATATGTGAACGAGCTGACCACTCGTCTGAAAGCCGGATGGAAACTGGCAAATGATAATTTGAGACAAGCCAGAAAGAAACATGCAGCTTATTTTAATCGGAAGGCAAAGGACAGAGAATTAGCTGTGGGAGAGAAAGTGCTTCTTCTACTACCCGGCAGCAATAATAAGTTGCAAATTGGATGGCAAGGTCCATATACGGTTCTAGAGAAGGTGTCTAGAACAAACTATAAAATTGACAAAAAAGGGAAGGAGAAGATATATCATGTGAACCTTTTAAAGAAAAATCTGGACAGACAAATCCAGGAAGGCACCCCCTTACTGACCCTGGCTATCGCAACTGAAATGAAAAAGGAACCACTCACCTCACATGAATACCCATTACACCCCTGTAAGACAGCCGCACAGGTAAAAATCAGTAAGCACCTGACTAAAAATCAGAGGGAGAGAGTTCAACAGGTTCTGGAGGAACATACGGATGTGTTAACAGACAAAGCGGGGCATACTAATTTGCTACAGTATGACATGAAGCTGGTAGACTCAACACCAATCTGTATGAGAGCATATTCTGTTCCGTTTGCAAAAGAGAAAGCATTGAAAGAAGAGATAGATTATTTGTTGAAAGAAGGGATTATTTCTCACAGTGAATCTTCTTTTAGCTCCAGTGTAGTTTTGTTGAGGAAACCGTCTGGGGAACATAGACTGTGCATAGATTACAGGAAACTGAATGCTGTCACAGAAGGTCAGGTGGATCCATTACCGGACACAAAACAGTTATTTGCCAGATTGAACAAGGCAAAATACTTTTCGAAGGTGGATCTTAGCAAAGGCTATTACCAGATTCCAGTGAAGCCTGAAGTTAGACCTTATTTAGCTTTTAGCACCTCGGAAGGACATTATGAATTCAACATGCTACCATTCGGATTGAAAAATGCTCCGAGTGTATTTTCTAGGATGATGCGCAAATTGTTGGATCCCTTGAATAATCCATGTATCACAAATTTCATGGATGATATTCTCATCGCCACAGAAACATTTGAAGAACACATTAACTCTCTGAATATGCTATTTGATAGGCTCAGAGAAGCGAACTTAACTGCTAGACCAACAAAATGTTGTATTGGATGCAAAGAGTTGGAATTCTTGGGACATACTGTATATCAGGGTAACATGACCCCTGACCCCGAGAACTTGGAAAAACTGCAGAGAGCACCTAGACCACAAACAAAAAAAGACGTGCGATCATTCGAGTCGTTATGTGGGTTTTATCAAAAATATATCAAAAATTTTAACTCTATATGTGCTCCTCTGACTGATTTGACTCGCAAGGGAAATCCAGATAAAATTGTTTGGTCAGCGCAATGTGAATTGGCATTTCAAGAGTTAAAGGAAAAACTCACTAGCAAGCCTATTCTCAAACTGCCTGATTTGACTCAGGATTTTGTGGTGAGAACAGACGCAAGCAATGTAGGCCTGGGGGCTACTTTGTTGCAAAGGTCCTCTTCACCCAATGGGGAACTGAACCCAGTCGCTTATGCAAGCCGCAAGTTGAACAAAGCGGAACAAGGCTATTCCACAAGCGAAAAAGAGTGTTTAGCGTTAATCTGGGCAATAAAAAGTTCCAAATCTATCTGTATGGTAGGACTTTTGTGGTCCAGACAGATCACCAGCCTCTCGTGTTCTTATCTCAGGCCAAGCATGAAAATGCACGATTGTTAAGATGGTCTTTATTGTTGCAACCATACCAGTTTAATATTGAATATATCCCGGGATCACAGAATGTCGGTGCAGATTTCCTCAGTAGGCACCCCTGTGATCAAAATTAGAGTAGCTGGCAGGCGTGAGGAGTTAATTTTATCTATGTGTATCAGTGGTTTTGGAACTTGCATTAGTGCATGTTCTCAGGTGGGGAGATGTGTGGTGAGATTACAGTGATGCAACGCTAAAATTCCTCGATTTATAAAGATAACAGGTAAAATAACATGTAGGGATAAAAATATAGGTAAGATACGCTGATACATTCTCGCCCACGCCAGCGTTTTCTAGCGCCATTGAAAACCAACTAGTTATAACATGCAGACTAACGGCCTATCCTTTTAGACCGGGTAGAAACGGAGATAAAAGAAAAAAATGATGCGGTCTGAACACGTGCTTGAATCTAAAAGCCTAGCAGACGCAATTTGTAGTTTTAAAGTAAAAAATTACGCCACTAGTTGACACAATGTAATAAACTGGACGAAAAACGACCTTAGCTCTTGTCAGAAACAGACGTATCTTGGACGTTCTACGGTAATTAGTCGTTTTAGTTTGAATATAGCGGCAAAACGCCGTGAACGAAGGTACAAAAACAAATTTCAAAACTAACCTTGAAAAAAGTAGGTTTTTTCTTAATAATAAGTTTAGGAGAATAAAAACTAGCTAGTTTGATAGCCCATCTTTACCTGAGAAATAAAATACTTTTAATTACACAGACGGACAGATAACACAGAAGATATTGACGAAAGACTGTTGTTGCGTAGCATTATATGATGTGTGTATAAATGTTCTGTGGATGAAGTCACATGTGCCACACAACGTTGAGGGTGTTGTAATTCATCTGCTTCCCAAAGGTACTATGATACTGGCCTTTGCAGAGTAGTGTGCCACCCTCAGACACCAGGGATGATGAGGCGTAGTAACATGGTGTCTTTAGTCTGGTTTAAGTGTGTAGGATGTAGATGTGTATTCAGACAGTGAGCATTACAAACAAGGCAATCCACACAATGACGTCACATTAACTCACGATGTGAAAAGTCAATAAAGCTTTAAACAGCAGTGATGGGTTTTTGGCAATATATATTGTACGCCACAATGACAAAATGCATAGACATCGTTATGCAGAAAACATCACAGGTATTTTCACAACTGTCATTGTATCATCGAAGTAGTCGACTCAACAGGCACAGCAAACAGCATAATGTTAATGTACATGATATGCCTTTTAGGATATCGTAGACCGCTGTACATGTAGTCAGGTAGTAAACTTCCCCTTTCCATAAGAGCTAGTAGATATCAACTAGGAGATTAAATATGGTCTCCTCGATTTGACCTCAACAAGACAGGCATGTCTTTTGAGCGCCACATTATCGTTCTCTATGTTCCTTATACAGCAAAGGTATCAAACCTAGATCCATCAACAAAGTTCAGGAAGCAAATAGTCCGTAGGACAGGCATCAATCGATGCGTGACAATATAAGTGGATCGTGAGCTGAGCAAACTTGTCATAATATATATAGACTTTATAATAAGGCAGGCTAAGCGAAAGTCAACATCACAAGATGGCGATAAAGTCACTTAGCAAAAAAGGATTCATTTACCTGTTCATCAGGAATTAAATCACATAATCACATATGCCTCCAGGCATTAGGAATAACATGGAGATATATCATCTCAAAAAAGGAACTACAATCATGAGGACTCCTTCCTGAATAATCTAAGCGAAGACTAGCACATAGCTACGTCTCGCCTTACCAGCTTCTCTGCTCAGACTAACCTGGGCGGAAATTGTTTAAACAACGCCACAAAAAGAGACATGCGCAGAACACGCGAATCGAATACAACTCAGCCAAATTTACGAAACGAAGAATGTTCTACGATGTTCGACTAAAGACCTTTTACCTTAAAAGGAAATGAATCTTGAAACATTGCGATTGCCAACTGTTTTCAAAGAACTGGCGATCTGAGCGCTCCATAAATGGACATGACTCAAAAATCGTTCACACAACTATCGGCAACCCTAGCTATCAAGATAAGACAACTTCTTGACGATAGCTATCAAGATTAGACGACTGTAGAAATAAAAGTGACTACAATTCCATGAGTTCCTTCCCATGCATTAAAAATTAACTATAGTCAGACTGCATGGTCAGAATAAGTTGCGACAAGTTTTTAGCAGCAACATTACCGCCACCTCCCGATAAAAAAAAATGTGCAACTTTTTTTTTTTTTAAATATCCAAGAGTAAAACCAAAAGCGGTTTATCAACGCACGAATTATGCGGGGATAACTAATTGCACTGCCTAATATGAGGCTAAATTGACACATAAAGTGTCTGGTGAGAATATTTCTCAACAGATAAAAAATCTGATTCGAAAATATATCGGGGAGGTGCCACCAACACACACCACGCTTGCATGAAAATACAATATAAATATGCAAGTTCATATCATTATAATCAAATAGCAGTGTCATAATCTAATACCGCTTCGAATGGATGTACACATCTGATATTGAATGTTAAATATTACATTATCTAAATGTTTAATATTACCATTACACAATGAAATTAAACATATATGACGATCCAGGACACATCTCCTGTCGTTCCAAAGAAACTGTACAATGTGGAACTCTCCAAGTTTGACAACAGAAAGGTAGCTTCTCAGATCAACAATAACGTGCTGAGAAAAAACAACCAATATAATTCTATTTAATAGCCATTAAGTTTCTTACTATACAATACATTATTATTAACAATTGTGACCGAGTAAACTTTCGGCCCTTATATTAACTACTCAGTCTTCTTCTTATATTAAAGATGGGAACAGAAGAAGATGATAACAAAGCACAATAGTATGTGTTCACCTAAAGTGAGGACAGATGTGCTAATGTATTGTAGTAATATAGGTGTGTTATGGCTCTGTCGTATATCTAGAAATAGAACAGAAGTATTAGTTGGAATCATGTGGGCATCTAGACAGAATGTCAGCCATCACATTATCCGACCCACGGATAGCTCGTACCGTGAAGTGAAAAGGTTGAAGAGCAATAGCATATCGAGTGGATCTCGAACTCTTCAAGTTCTTAGTCTGAATAGCTGTAAGAGCTTTCTGATCAGTTTCTAGAATGAAATGTGCGCCCAGGAGGAATCTTTGTAGTTTGAGAATAGACCAAACCATAGCCAATAATTCACGGTCTAAAACCGAGTAGTTCCTCTCTGCCGCATTTAGTTTTCTAGAAATGTACATGACAGGATGCAGAGTTTCAGCATATTCCTGCATAAGTGCTGCTCCGATCCCAGTGGATGAAGCATCACTTCGAAGAACAAAAGTTCTATCAAGAGTAGGTAATCTTAGGATGGGAGGAGAAGAAAATATATTTTTTAATCTGGTCTAAGGAAGATTGACATTCCTGAGACCAACGAATCAGATTAGGCGACCCTTTCTTCAACAACGTTGACAGAGGTGCCATTATCGAAGATAGATTCGGAATAAATCTTCCATAGAATTGAATTAACCCCAAGAGACTCCGGACTTGTTTCTTCGTCTTAGGTACAGAGATGTTCAATATTTTCGAAGTATTGTGGTCTTCTGTCTTCAAGAGACCATGACCAACACGATGACCCAAGAAAGAAATTTCACCAAAACCAATATAAGCTTTAGAAGGTTTTGCTGTCAGATTATACTCACGTAGAGTAGACAGTAGGTCATATAAACCCAGATAGTGATCTTCCCAAGAATCACTGAAGAGACAGATATCATCGAAGTAAGCGATGACATCTGAACGATGAGAAAAAATTCGACGCATCATGCGAACGAAAGTAGCAGGGGCGTTCATAAGACCGAAGGGCATTACATTCCATTGAAATAAACCCCTAGGTGTAGAGAAAGCAGTCAGATGTTTGGCATGATCTGCTAAAGGCACTTGCCAATAACCTTTTGACAAGTCAAGTTTAGTGAAGAATCTAGAATTAGAAAGTCTAATAAGTAGATCTTCTAGTAAAGGCATAGGTTCAGCATCGAACTTTGTGACTTGATTTAATTTGCGATAATCAACGCAAATTCGTATGTTCTTATCTTTCTTCCGAACAATAACCATAGAAGAAGAATATGGAGAAGTCGATGGTTCAATTATGTTTAATTGGATCATTTCATCCAATTCCTTTTCCACTTGTGACTGAAAGTGTATAGGGATAGGATACGGCCTAACCCTAATAGGATTACTGTCGGTAAGAATAATGTCATGTTCTATGACATTCGTGTGACCAGGGATGTCGATTAGAACATCCTTAAATGTCTGTAACATCGACACCTAATCATTCCCACAACTTCCTCCCCACTACATTCCTCACCATAAATACCAACCCCCCTACCTCCATAAT
>JAMPIV010022860.1:0-84931 GCA_024509875.1 Oreohelix idahoensis
AAAACAACAGACATGAGTGGCTTACCCAGGATTTGAACACGGGACCTTCCGTGCGACAACCCCGCCTAGCCATGCAAGCGAATCACACTATCCGCTCTGCCATCTACGCATCATCAAAAAAATGATGTTTCAATGGCAGGTCAATAGTGCGAACCACAATACACGACACCAGAAGTCCTCCTGGGCAGTTCAGCCTATTAATGACGCAATCACTTCTGTTGTATTTCTATCAAGCAGTATAGGCCGAATCCAACAAGACCCTTAGGACCTTAATACTGTGTCCAGTAAATGATAGTAGACTAGAACAGTGAGAACAGGATAGTGGGTAGGTTTGGTATTGTACAAACATTTATTACAAATAAGGGAGGGAAACCTGAGGCCTGTAAACAGTAAATCAATATGAAACAAATATAAAGGTATGTTATCAGGCACTCGCAGGAAATAAAGAAGTAGAACACCAGACAACAGAAAAACAACAGACATGAGTGGCTTACCCAGGATTTGAACACTGGACCTTCCGTGCGACAACCCCGCCTAGCCATGCAAGCGAATCACACTATCCGCTCTGCCATCTACGCATCATCAATAAAATGATGTTTCAATGGCAGGTCAATAGTGCGAAGCACAATACACGACACCAGAAGTCCTCCATGGGCAGTTCAGCCCATTAATGACGCAATCACTTCTGTTGTATTTCTATCAAGCAGTATAGGCCGAATCCAACAAGACCCTTAGGACCTTAATACCGTGTCCAGTAAATGATAGTAGACTAGAACAGTGAGAACAGGATAGTGGGTAGGTTTGGTATTGTACAAACATTTATTACAAATAAGGGAGGGAAACCTGAGGCCTGTAAACAGTAAATTAATATGAAACAAATATAAAGGTATGTTATCAGGCACTCGCAGGAAATAAAGAAGTAGAACACCAGACAACAGAAAAACAACAGACATGAGTGGCTTACCCAGGATTTGAACACTGGACCTTCCGTGCGACAACCCCGCCTAGCCATGCAAGCGAATCACACTATCCGCTCTGCCATCTACGCATCATCGAAAAATGATGTTTCAATGGCAGGTCAATAGTGCGAACCACAATACACGACACCAGAAGTCCTCCATGGGCAGTTCAGCCTATTAATGACGCAATCACTTCTGTTGTATTTCTATCAAACAGTATAGGCCGAATCCAACAAGACCCTTAGGACCTTAATACTGTGTCCAGTAAATGATAGTAGACTAGAACAGTGAGAACAGGATAGTGGGTAGGTTTGGTATTGTACAAACATTTATTACAAATAAGGGAGGGAAACCTGAGGCCTGTAAACAGTAAATTAAAATATGAAACAAATATAAAGGTATGTTATCAGGCACTCGCAGGAAATAAAGAAGTAGAACACCAGACAACAGAAAAACAACAGACATGAGTGGCTTACCCAGGATTTGAACACTGGACCTTCCGTGCGACAACCCCGCCTAGACATGCAAGCGAATCACACTATCCGCTCTGCCATCTACGCATCATCAAAAATGATGTTTCAATGGCAGGTCAATAGTGCGAACCACAATACACGACACCAGAAGTCCTCCATGGGCAGTTCAGCCTATTAATGACGCAATCACTTCTGTTGTATTTCTATCAAGCAGTATAGGCCGAATCCAACAAGACCCTTAGGACCTTAATACTGTGTCCAGTAAATGATAGTAGACTAGAACAGTGAGAACAGGATAGTGGGTAGGTTTGGTATTGTACAAACATTTATTACAAATAAGGGAGGGAAACCTGAGGGCTGTAAACAGTAAATTAATATGAAACAAATATAAAGGTATGTTATCAGGCACTCGCAGGAAATAAAGAAGTAGAACACCAGACAACAGAAAAACAACAGACATGAGTGGCTTACCCAGGATTTGAACACTGGCCCTTCCGTGCGACAACCCCGCCTAGCCATGCAAGCGAATCACACTATCCGCTCTGCCATCTACGCATCATACTGTTTGATAGAAATACAACAGAAGTGATTGCGTCATTAATAGGCTGAACTGCCCATGGAGGACTTCTGGTGTCGTGTATTGTGGTTCGCACTATTGACCTGCCATTGAAACATCATTTTTTGATGATGCGTAGATGGCAGAGCGGATAGTGTGATTCGCTTGCATGGCTAGGCGGGGTTGTCGCGCGGAAGGTCCAGTGTTCAAATCCTGGGTAAGCCACTCATGTCTGTTGTTTTTCTGTTGTCTGGTGTTCTACTTCTTTATTTCCTGCGAGTGCCTGATAACATACCTTTATATTTGTTTCATATTAATTTACTGTTTACAGGCCTCAGGTTTCCCTCCTTTATTTGTAATAAATGTTTGTACAATACCAAACCTACCCACTATCCTGTTCTCACTGTTCTAGTCTACTATCATTTACTGGACACAGTATTAAGGTCCTAAGGGTCTTGTTGGATTCGGCCTATACTGTTTGATAGAAATACAACAGAAGTGATTGCGTCATTAATAGGCTGAACTGCCCATGGAGGACTTCTGGTGTCGTGTATTGTGGTTCGCACTATTGACCTGCCATTGAAACATCATTTTTTGATGATGCGTAGATGGCAGAGCGGATAGTGTGATTCGCTTGCATGGCTAGGCGGGGTTGTCGCACGGAAGGTCCAGTGTTCAAATCCTGGGTAAGCCACTCATGTCTGTTGTTTTTCTGTTGTCTGGTGTTCTACTTCTTTATTTCCTGCGAGTGCCTGATAACATACCTTTATATTTGTTTCATATTAATTTCATATTAATTTACTGTTTACAGGCCTCAGGTTTTCCTTCCTTATTTGTAATAAATGTTTGTACAATACCAAACCTACCCACTATCCTGTTCTCACTGTTCTAGTCTACTATCATTTACTGGACACAGTATTAAGGTCCTAAGGGTCTTGTTGGATTCGGCCTATACTGTTTGATAGAAATACAACAGAAGTGATTGCGTCATTAATAGGCTGAACTGCCCATGGAGGACTTCTGGTGTCGTGTATTGTGGTTCGCACTATTGACCTGCCATTGAAACATCATTTTTTGATGATGCGTAGATGGCAGAGCGGATAGTGTGATTCGCTTGCATGGCTAGGCGGGGTTGTCGCACGGAAGGTCCAGTGTTCAAATCCTGGGTAAGCCACTCATGTCTGTTGTTTTTCTGTTGTCTGGTGTTCTACTTCTTTATTTCCTGCGAGTGCCTGATAACATACCTTTATATTTGTTTCATATTAATTTACTGTTTACAGGCCTCAGGTTTCCCTCCCTTATTTGTAATAAATGTTTGTACAATACCAAACCTACCCACTATCCTGTTCTCACTGTTCTAGTCTACTATCATTTACTGGACACAGTATTAAGGTCCTAAGGGTCTTGTTGGATTCGGCCTATACTGTTTGATAGAAATACAACAGAAGTGATTGCGTCATTAATAGGCTGAACTGCCCATGGAGGACTTCTGGTGTCGTGTATTGTGGTTCGCACTATTGACCTGCCATTGAAACATCATTTTTTTGATGATGCGTAGATGGCAGAGCGGATAGTGTGATTCGCTTGCATGGCTAGGCGGGGTTGTCGCACGGAAGGTCCAGTGTTCAAATCCTGGGTAAGCCACTCATGTCTGTTGTTTTTCTGTTGTCTGGTGTTCTACTTCTTTATTTCCTGCGAGTGCCTGATAACATACCTTTATATTTGTTTCATATTAATTTACTGTTTACAGGCCTCAGGTTTCCCTCCCTTATTTGTAATAAATGTTTGTACAATACCAAACCTACCCACTATCCTGTTCTCACTGTTCTAGTCTACTATCATTTACTGGACACAGTATTAAGGTCCTAAGGGTCTTGTTGGATTCGGCCTATACTGTTTGATAGAAATACAACAGAAGTGATTGCGTCATTAATAGGCTGAACTGCCCATGGAGGACTTCTGGTGTCGTGTATTGTGGTTCGCACTATTGACCTGCCATTGAAACATCATTTTTTGATGATGCGTAGATGGCAGAGCGGATAGTGTGATTCGCTTGCATGGCTAGGCGGGGTTGTCGCACGGAAGGTCCAGTGTTCAAATCCTGGGTAAGCCACTCATGTCTGTTGTTTTTCTGTTGTCTGGTGTTCTACTTCTTTATTTCCTGCGAGTGCCTGATAACATACCTTTATATTTGTTTCATATTAATTTACTGTTTACAGGCCTCAGGTTTCCCTCCCTTATTTGTAATAAATGTTTGTACAATACCAAACCTACCCACTATCCTGTTCTCACTGTTCTAGTCTACTATCATTTACTGGACACAGTATTAAGGTCCTAAGGGTCTTGTTGGATTCGGCCTATACTGTTTGATAGAAATACAACAGAAGTGATTGCGTCATTAATAGGCTGAACTGCCCATGGAGGACTTCTGGTGTCGTGTATTGTGGTTCGCACTATTGACCTGCCATTGAAACATCATTTTTTGATGATGCGTAGATGGCAGGGCGGATAGTGTGATTCGCTTGCATGGCTAGGCGGGGTTGTCGCACGGAAGGTCCAGTGTTCAAATCCTGGGTAAGCCACTCATGTCTGTTGTTTTTCTGTTGTCTGTGTTCTACTTCTTTATTTCCTGCGAGTGCCTGATAACATACCTTTATATTTGTTTCATATTAATTTACTGTTTACAGGCCTCAGGTTTCCCTCCCTTATTTGTAATAAATGTTTCAACCCATTTGCTGTTGTTTCCGTAATCGAAGTGACTGGCAAACGGGTGATCAGCCCGTTGTGATTCATTCTTTCTTTCTATTTTAACTATGAAAGCTCAGAACATTTCTTCAAGCCTTCTCGGACCCCCTGTGAGGACATCGCGGCCCCCCGTGGGTCCACAGACCACAGGTTAAGATCCGCTGGCATGATATATCCGCCTGTCCTTTTTAAACATCAACATACTGTTGCGCATTTATATCAGCTCGTTTACCATCAAGCTTATTTTCTATGCGCACTTCAATCAAGCTATCAGTCTGTACCTGGGAATTTCTTCATTTTAGATTAATAGGTGATAGTCAAGGTATCTCTGGGTGGGTCTTAACTGAGATGTCTTCATCTTTTGAGTTCAGTTTGTTAGTCATGCTAAATCTTCTCTTCTGCGATCAGTTTTCTATGCTCGGCAGTCTAAACAAGGAGATGAGTTGCCTCCATGAATCCAGTCGTCAGCAGGAGGTCCTCGCGGGTGCCCCACAGTTTCTCTTCCAGTTCGTCTCCTGGGGCCGGGTTTGAGCTCTCAAGTTGCCAAAGAGAGGGCGCGTTTGCAGAATGTGTTCCGGAGTCTGGGGGCCATTTTGGCATGTGCATTGGTCAGTTTGGGCAGCTTTCATTTTGTGGAGATGGGCTTGTAGTCTACAGTGTCCTGTGCGGAGCCTAAAAATGGTGGTTTGCTGTGTTCTGTCTAGCTTTAGGATGGGATCTTGTGGGTAATTGTTACTTGTTCTCTGGCTCCGTGCATTTTTGTACTTTCTTTTGATAAGTGTCTTTGCTTCCTTCAGTGAGACTCTGTGGTGAAACTGTTCCTTCTGGGTGCCTGCTTTTGCCAGTCTGTCGGCTGCCTCATTTCCTGCAATACCACAGTGTGCAGGAATCCACTGCAGTGACACCTTGTTGTTGACGGACAGCTGATTCAGATGTTCTATGGCTGTTCTTGTTAGGAGATCTTCAGGTTCATTTTGAATAGTCTGGAGAATTGACATGCAGTCGCATAAGAAGACTATGTTTGATCCTTTAAGTCTTTGTTCCTCCAGTATCTTTGCAATTGACTGTTCTCTTTTTGGTGCGTTTGGCATTATTATTTGGATCCCTGCTCCTCCTTTCCTTTCTGCTTCTTCTGAAGATCCGTTGGTGAAGTCATGAATCCACTGTGAACTGGGGTATTGGTTGTTGAGGTGATCCAGTGTTTTCATTTTCAGAATAGTGGGAGTCTCCGCAGTTCTGTTCTCAATGCCTGGGATTGTAAGGTGTACAGTGTGCGTGGGTATGGTGTATGTGATGTTGTAGTATGCTACGAGCTGCTCCCATTCCTCTGGATTTTCTGAGGTTACTTCTCCATTGGCAACCATCAGCTGTCTTGATAGGTGGTTGAAGCGTGATCTTTTCAATCGGTTTTTGGTTAGTTCTTTTATTTTCTCGTGTATGGGGGTGCTGTTTTAGGGGTCTGAATTTTTCTGTCATGATGGTGATTTTCTCATCTCTGTGTTCTCTTAGATTTTGCAGTCCTGCTGTTGCTTCCATTGCTGTTATTGGTGTACTCCTTAGTCCTCCCGTAATGATTCTGAGTCCTGCATTCTGTATTTTGTCCAGCTTCTGGAGATTTGTATTTGCTGCTGTTGCATGTGTGCCCATTCCATATTCCAGAGTTGGGCGGATATGGCCCTACGAATACTTGCTTCGTGATTTGTATATCTGCTCCCGAGCTGGTCCCAGATAGTTTTTTCATTAACTGCAGTTTGCGTGTGGCTTTTCTTTCTGTTTCTTTTATGTATGGTCCCCACGTCAGTTTTTTGGCAAATTTTAGTCCCAGGTATACAGGGTTATCCTCTTTTGTCAGTGGAGTGTTGTCCAGTGTGAGAGTGTAGTTTTCAGGTTTGGTGGAGAGGGAGAGGAGTGTAGTGACAGTCTTATTCTTGTTTATTTGGACACCCCAGGTTTTGGTCCACTCTTCAACTTTATTTATTGCCTCCTGCATCCTCACTTTTGTAACTCCTGTGTATTCAGACTGAGTTCATATTGCAAGATCGTCAGCATGTAGTGCATTGTGAATGTATGGTGTGAATAGCTTTGGCAGGTCGTCTATGAAGATGATAAAGAGTGTTGGGTATAGCACTCTTCCCTGTGGAACCCCTTCTGGTATGTCAACCATTCTGCTTTTCTTTCCCTGGAGTTTAACTCTTGCATCTCTTTCACGTAGGAAGTTCTTAATCCACTGTAGCATTCGGCTTCCGATTCCTTTCTGGACTAGTTTTAGGAGCAGTCCATCTTTCCAGACTTTATCAAATGCCTTTGTGAGATCAAAGAAAGTAGCTAGGAGTTTGGACTTTTTCTTGAAAGCATCTTCAATTTCCTGGGCGAGATATGCTATTTGATCGTCAGTGCGTCTGTGTTTTCTGAATCCTGATTGACAATTATCTAGTAGCTTGTTTTCTTCAAGGTAATTCAGAAGCCTGTTGTTGACCATCCTTTTCATTACTTTTCCCAGGCAGCTTAACAGGCTGATGGGGAGGTAGCTTGATTTGTTAGTTTTTTTATTTCCCTTTCTTTGCAACTGGTATTATTTCTGCCTCTTTCCATTCTTCTGGGAAGATCCCTTGTGTCCACGACTCATTGAAGAGGTCTAATATTCTGGCCTTTCCGTGAGGTCCTAGATGCTGGATCATTTCATTTGTGATTCCGTCTGGCCCAGGGGCCTTCTTCTTTTTAAGATTCTGGATTGCTATATTCAGTTCTGTTTTTTTAAAGAGTGACGTCATTGAGTCTGAATTCGGAGAAGGTTTTTTGTCTCTTGTCTTACTTCAGCAGTTCTTGTTCTTGTCATCTTGATTGTGCTTTCTTCAGCGTAGAAGTTTGCTAGAACGTTTGCAGCCTGTGAGCCAGTGTAGGATTTTCCATTTTCTTCAATAATGATGCTTCCTTGGGGTTTGTTCTCTTCATTGAGACATTTGACCAGTTGCCATATTTTTGTGGTGTCTTTTTCCATGTTAAGTGATGCAGTTTTTTCTCTCCAGCTGGATCTGATGCAGTTCAGTTTTTCTCTTCTGAATATAGCTTGTTGTTTGTTGTGTTCAATGATGTTGGTTTCAGTTGGATTATTTTATATTTCGGATCTTGCAGCAGATGCCTGATCATGAATCTCTTGGAGATTTCTGTTCCAGAAGGGTTTGTAATTATGCCTTCTGCCTCTGTGTACATTCTTGTTGGCAGCTTCCAAGACTATGTTTGTTAGTATCTGTGTATTTTCCCTCACATTTGTTGTTTCGAAGTGTGCTTCCAGATTTTCTTCTGTGAGGGTTTGGTAGGCATTCCAGTTTGCCCTTTTGTAGTTCCAAATGGCAATTTTTTGTCTTTTTTCTGTGCTACAGGTCCCTTTTATTGTGAGGATGATAGGTTTATGGCCACTCTTGCAAGTTGTTTGGTTACTGCTCTTTTTGTCAACCGCTGGATATTCTCTGTTACAACAGCAAGATCTTGAGTGCTCTGAGATTTTCATCGTCTTGAGTAGAAGGTTGGCTCTGCTTGTGGCTTGTTTATGAGGACTAGTCGGTTTTCTATCATCCAGTCTGATACTTCTTCTCCTCATGAGTCCATGGCTGGGTATCCCCAACTGGGTGAGTGGCTGTTAAAGACTTTCACTATGATGTGGTTTGATTCTGAAAGGGGAATTTTCCTAAGATTTAGTTTTTTATTGTTAGTGCAGTAGAAGTTAGTAACAAACAGAGGTTCTGGTGTTGTGTGTAGTTTGATGGTGAGATGCTCTGTATACTCTAGGTTCCGTGCGATTTCTGTAGTGGAGATATTGTTTCTTACCATAGTAATGATCTCACCTTTGTGGCCTAGTCTGTCTTGTCGGAACCATTCAAAGCCTCTGATAGAGAATCTGCAGCTTTCGTTCAAGTGAGTTTCCTGGATGCACATGTCGTGAAAACGAGTTGTGTGTCACCCCACTACTTTGTCAAATCCCTATGTCGAGAGCCCAGCCAATCAACGCACAGTTGCTGAGCCGGAATAAATTACCTGAAGTTACGCCAGGAAAAACGTAAGCCCTGTTTTTTTTCGGATGTGGGTCGTGGCCATCTTGTTCACGCAAGATGGCGGAAGAAAACTGAATAAAATTAGGCTGTACGAGCAAAAAAAGAAACTGCAGGAAACCAATCAGCTTGCTCCGCCAGGAACCAACCAAACGCTTTCCTTAACCAGTAGAAGTTACTTTACCTGCCTATATAATCGGGCTGATTTTATGCATAATCACACATCACCGACCACGAAGCCAGAGACGACCGACTGAAGAGAGGAGCTGTCAGCTTTGATTTATAGCTTACCTGAGGGCATCGACCTGCAGCCTGCTTCGCTAAGTCGAGTCAAAAACTGGCCAGTTTGAATCTTAGAGGGTAAATATTTTTACAATAACCTTTAGGAAAATAGGCCTTCAGCAGGTATATAATGTTGGTATTTGTTGTGTGTCATTATACTACCTACACCTGTATATATTTTATATAAATTGTTTCAATATGAACGTATCAGGTTACTGATTGTATCTTAAGGGGGCATATACACCCAGAAAAAGAGAAAAAATGTTATTTTTGATTTTCATATAATAATTGTGTTTTAAATATTTATAAGCCTTTTTACTTTGATATTCTTTTTGAATTATGTGTTTATCTGTAATAGTTTATGAGTTATCAATGTTCAAAGAGAATCAGATAAGTGTTTTAACATTTTAAAAACTAAACTTTAACGAAAACAGGGCTTGCGATTCACAGTTCCGGTGATAATTTCTACAATTTTAAAGCTATAGCCTTCAAATTTTGCACACTTATAGCCCATGTTATCTTTTATGGCATGAACCTCCACTTTTTTCTTACATGGTATAGAAACAGAGATATTGCTATACAAAGTTCTAAATTTGTGCTATTTAAAAGGGTCATATTGCAAGAGCCATATCTACAAAACTCATTGGGGTAGACATTTTTGGGTGGTTCACGCCATAGGTAGGGATGTTATGCACATCATCTGCTGGTTTGGCATTCTTTGCACCTTTTATGTGAGGGAAATTCATTCCCAGGTGCACTGGGGGTTTTCCTTTCTTTTTTTTTCATCACTTCATGTTAATTAATTATTTTCACATAAAACATTAAAATTTATAAAGTAAACTTTGTTCATCATAAAATATAATATCTCTTCTAACATGTGGCCAAATTTTATGTCAACAAGTTTGTTAGTTATTTTCCTGTTAATTTTTTAAAAAGATAACCCATTTCTGGGTGGGTGTTCCCCCTTAAGGGCATTAGGTATAATGATTGTATTTCCTGATATGATTGATGAAGACGAAGACTAATAGGACTCATACTTCAATCTATTGTCTCCTATAACTTCAGTCTATTATCTCAGATAAAACCAACTGCAATATAACCAAAACAGTCCTTGTTAGGACTCAACCTATTGTCTCCTATAACTTCAATCTATTATCTCAGACCAACTGCAATATAACCAAAACAGTCCTTGTTAGGACTCAATCTATTGTCTCCTATAACTTCAGTCTATTATCTCAGATAAAACCAACTGCAATATAACCAAAACAGTCCTTGTTAGGACTCAACCTATTGTCTCCTATAACTTCAATCTATTATCTCAGACCAACTGAAATATAACCAAAACAGTCCTTGTTAGGACTCAATCTATTGTCTCATCTAACTCCAATCTATTGTCTCCTATAACTCCCACCTGATTTATCACCAAACAGTCCTCGTCTCATATACTCCTATCATAAGAACATAACAATATTGTTAGGATATATGTTACCAGCTTGTATAGCACTTGTCAGAGAGGGCCTGGTATATTCTAGGGGGAAGGAAATGGTTGTATCACACCTAGGTGTACATATTATTGGATGTATTCCTGTATTGAATTTATATTATTGGATGTATTCATGTATTGAATTTATATTATTGAATGTATCCATGCATTAGTTTATCAGAAAGAATGTTTTGCAAGTAGACACCTGTCTTGTCTCGCTATTGCTAAATCATACTGAGCCATGTTGTCATTCATCCTACATGCAGACACTGAGACACGCTCATATCATATACAATAGAAATAGGTGGGCTTGAGGACAGAAATTAGCCCCTATTTTTCCTTTTTACAGGTTTATTCGTGTCATCAAACCTGAGGTCGTATGTCGTGTCAATCCAGCTGCCTGGAACGTCGCAGGAGCACAGTAATTGCACAGGATCAACCTCTTTAGTCCCTCTCAGTCTTGGGTGGGCTAACAAAACGATCATCAGCGGGTGTTTTGTGTCAATCAAACCAAGAAGGACAGACCTTTTAAGAGATGAGTACACATTAGTACCATTTCTGTCAGCATTGTGAGCAAAAGCTAGTGTCAGTGACGAGAAAGTGAATTAGCGTAGCAAGAGACAATAATAAGATTATAGCTGATAAATTATACGTAATTAACAGCACAGCTGATACATGTACTATAATTGAATAACTGCACAGCTGATATAATTTTTGTTCCTATAATTGGAAAACTTGTTGTAATATATTTACATATCTATATAAATATAAATATTTGTAAATCATATGTAAACTTTTGATGTTATTGTGTGGTTGCTATGTTACCTAGTGTACTGGATGAGGTCAGCTGTGAAGGCTCCTGAAGATAAAAGTTTATGTGAGTTACAGAATGCCTTTCTGCTACCACTTATGACCTCAAACAGACTTATTCTACTATTATGTATGTTAGCTACGTTTAATGTCTAGGGTAATGAAATGTGATGTGTAGGTAATTTAAATACACTGACACACACATGTAAACGCTAATTCTAATAATAATAATAATAAGCTCTATGATCAATTCAACTAACACTGGCTTTAGAAGTTAAAGTTATAATTTTTTGAATTTATTTAGTCCTGAGCCAAATTTTCTTATGGTCAGGACGTATGAAACAATATGTATTTTTCAATAAAAGTGCATATATATATTAAATAATCAAATGAAAATTTTGTACATGGATATATGTTTACATTGGTTAATATTAACATTAACTACAGTGTCTTTGGAAAACTAGCACTGGATGTTTAGTTGGGGTGGTGTCATCATACCCGATCTCTGTTCACAATGTTCATTGTCTTTGAAATATAGTATTGAAATATAGTTTTTATCAACCAGAATTTGGTTTATTTATTTGTTGGTGGAAACAGTTTGATGAATCTACAGCAGGCCAGGTATTCACTTATCTGGCCTGTGACGATGCAGTAAAGAATTCACGTGGCCCACTCCTCACAAGTGCTGGAGTAAAATGATAGGCTTCTTAGGCATCCAATCTTGGACCTCTTCAAGCATCTGGCACTAGCATAGTGCCAGACCAGAAACTCACAATTCAAAATTGAAAACACAGTTACGTTGTACTAGCAAAACTCAGCTGAGCTGCTGGCTAGATTAAGGCGTCCCACTGATAATATTTAATATTTCCTGGAAATCACACCTCTAGCATTAACGAACTGTGTCAATGGACAGTCTTCTATAAAAATGGCAATTGCTTCTAGAGTTTTTTCTACAATATGTAATCTTCTGTCCAATCAGCGGACTTCCCCTCTACCTTTCAAATATTCAAACTACAAATGTCCAATTTCGGTCCAGTCTCAGTCTAGTGTGTAGTATTTGTATGTCGGTCTGTCCGTCCCAACTTGGCTTTTCCCAAAATTACACTTGTTTTTGGACGAAACTACAAGAAAAAAAAACTACACCATTTTTTGTCTCCCCCTACTTCTAAGATTCTGTGCTAAGTTATTTTTAGCTACTATCCTCCTACCTTGCCCCTAGTCCACCTGCAGTTTGGTTTTACATTTTTAATCTCAAGGACGTCAAAATATAACTTTAGTGAAAATATGCACACAAAACTGTCTGCTAGTCTGTATTGAACAATACAGTCTTTCGTCAATATTTTCCGTGTTATTTGTCCGTCTTCGTAATTAAAAGTATATTCTTTCTCTGTTAAAGATGGGCTATCAAACTAGCTAGTTTTTATTCTCCTAAACTTATTATTAAGAAAAAAACCTACTTTTTTCAAGGTTAGTTTTGAAATTTGTTTTTGAACCTTCGTGTACGGCGTTTGCCGCTATATTCAAACGAAAACGACTAATTACCGTAAACCGTCCAAGATACGTCTGTTTCTAACAAGAGCTAAGGTCGTTTTTTTTTCAATTTCCTTACATTGTGTCAACTAGTGACGTAATTTTTTTTCTTTAAAACTACCAATTGCGTCTTTTAGACTTTAGATTCAAACACGTGTTCAGACCGTCACATTTTTTTCTTTTATCTCCGTTTCCACCCCGTCTAAAAGGATAGTTCGTTTAGTCTGCATGTTATAACTAGTTAGTTTCAATGGCGCTAGAAAACGCGGGCATGGGCGAGAATGTATCAGCGTATCCTACCTATATTTTTATCCCTACATGTTATTTTACCTGTTTACTTTATAAATGGAGGAATTTTAACGTTGCATCAATGTAATTTCACCACAAAACTTACAAATTCATTACATTCCATTTTTCAACATTCACCCTTCAGCACAAGAGTAGATAGTGTATATACTAAATAAATAATAAGGAAATTGTTTTTGAACGGGTTCCAATGGTTGTTATTTCCGGGAGTTGTAGTGAGGATAAGCTCTCACTGCAGATAAAATACTTCTATGGCACGCGCCTCAAACAGCCTCTGACAACCAAGTCCAGCTCCCGGCCTTCACGTGTGGCTCAATTTGAGCCGGCGGAACTGTTTCCACTGACGGGAGAAGGGGCAAAGGCGAGCGACTGGCGCCTTAAAACCAGCAGCTTCGGGCAGATAGGGCTCGTGATCCTTGGTTGGTAGCTTATCTAAGAGAAGGAACTCTGAATTCAAACCACCGCTGCCTTGCGGGAATATCCATTTATGGAATTGGCTTCGGGAGTAAACCCTGAGGATAAATCCGGAGTCGGAGTCCCTAAGGCAGTCTAATGTCGATTCGACATTATTCTGGCAACTCCTGCGACATGGCTGGTACCAAACTGTATCGGCTACTGCCGTTCCTTTGGATCTACCGGCTGTGTGGAGAGGGGGAACATGCTGCACGGGCAACAGCTTGATCTCCATATAACTGTGCCCAAGCTCGCGCCCTGGAGAGGACACTCCAGCTTCACCCTATAGGTGTCGGCAAAACACGGGAAGTAGCAGTTACCGGTTATAAGCATTATGCCCAATTGGCGTAGGGCATGGCGCCAGGGGCTACTTCCGACAGTGGGAGAGGTTCTAGGATCTCACTGGACAGCTACCGCCCGCTTCAAGCTGGGCAGCCCCCAGTCAATAAGGTGTTGTCCCGCCACTGTCTGCTTTCCCCATTGGGTGCATGGGGATTAGGGTCAAACCCGAACTGTGGACAGAAAATTTTGCACCAAGCAATTATCGAAAAAAATAGAAATAAGCAAACTCTCAGATTGGGATGCTGGAACGTCCGGACTATGTTGACTGGACTATCCGAAAACCTACAGGATATAAACGATGTAAGGAAGACAGCCATAATTAATGATGAGCTTAAACGACTTCAGGTGGATATAGCTGCACTTCAGGAAACGCGCCTGGCGGGCTCTGGAAATGTGAGCGAGAAGGACTACACATTTTATTGGCAAGGGAAAGATCTTGATAAAGCTAGAGAACACGGAGTAGGTTTTGCGGTCAAAAAATCGCTAACTAACATGGTTGAACCAGGCGAGAATGGATCAGAACGCCTGTTAACGCTCCGCCTGCAAACTAGCACAGGTCCCATCACCCTTGTCAGTGTGTATGCTCCTACTCTGTACTCTGCCTCAGAAGCTAAAGATGAGTTCTACGAGAATCTAGCAGCAGTAATCAAAAGCATACCTAGGCAAGAACAGCTTGTTCTCCTTGGTGACTTTAACGCTAGAGTGGGTGCCGATAATGTTTCATGGCCTTCATGTCTGGGCAGGTTTGGTATTGGCAAGATGAATGAAAATGGACAACGGCTCTTAGAGTTGTGCGTCCACCATGACCTCTGCGTGACCAACACCTACTTTCAGACAAAACCCCAGCATAAGGTGTCATGGAGACACCCACGATCCAAGCACTGGCACCAACTTGACCTGATTCTCGTCAGAAGGCCACTCCTCAGGTCTGTGCTCTCCACGCGCTCGTACCATAGTGCAGACTGTGACACAGATCACTCCTTGGTTTGCTGCAAAATCAGAGCACAACCAAGAAAACTCTATCGTGTCAGACATGAAGGGAAACCACGCATTGATACCAGCAAGATGTCAGACCCTTTCATGATCGCTCAATTCACTGCGACCTTCAAGAAAGTGCTCAGTAGCCCTCAGCATGGTGATACTATTACAGAGAACTGGGAGCATCTACGGAACACCATTCAAAGTACTGCACTTGCCACCTTTGGTAAGAAAACAGCAAAGTCAAATGACTGGTTTGACGCTTCATCAGATGTGATGGCACCTGTTATTGAAGCTAAGCGCAGTGCTATGAATGAATACAAACGTTCACCGAGTGCCAGAACCTACAGATCCTGAGGGCTACGAGAAGCAAAGTTCAACAACTGCTCGACGCTGTGCAAATGACTATTGGCTCCAGCTCAGTGAGAGCATCCAGATCGCAGCGCAAACAGGCAACATTAGACAAATGTATGACGGTATAAAGAAAGCACTTGGCCCCATAAAAGTAAGACGGCACCGCTAAAAACCATCAGCGGAGAGAAGCTAACCGATAAGGGTAAGCAGATGGAGAGGTGGGTCGAGCACTACTCTGAGCTTTACGCTAGAGACAATACCGTTACGCCTGCAGCCCTTGATGCTGTCAATAGTCTGCCAACTATGGAGGAGCTGGATGCCGAACCAACATTAGAGGAATCTCAGTAAGGCCATTGATAGCTTGGCCTCTGGCAAAGCACCAGGCAGTGATGGGATTCCTCCTGATTTAATCAAATGCTGTAAGAGCACGCTATTATATCCCCTGCATAGGATGCTGTGCCAGTGCTGGGAAGAGACAACTATTCCTCAAGACATGCGAGATGCCAAGATTGTAACACTGTATAAAAATAAAGGAGACAGAAGTGATTGCAATAACTACAGAGGCATCTCTCTTCTTAGTATTGTTGGTAAGGTTTTTGCCAAAGTCATCTTAATGCGACTACACAAGTTAGCTGAGCGCATATATCCAGAGGCACAGTGTGGATTCCGAGCTGGCAGATCAACAACAGACATGATCTTCTCTCTCCGCCAGCTTCAGGAAAAATCAAGAGAGCAGAAAAGACCATTATATATCGCCTTTATAGACCTCACAAAAGCATTCGACCTGGTTAGTAGGGATGGACTCTTTAAAATCCTCCTGAAAATAGGCTGCCCTTCTAAAATGCTGGAAATGATAAAGTCATTCCATGACGACATGAAGGGAACAGTCCAATATGCTGGAAGCACGTCACAGCCCTTTGATATACGAAGTGGCGTTAAACAAGGCTGTGTTCTGGCTCCGACCCTCTTCGGAATCTTCTTTGCCTTACTCTTGAAACATGCATTCAGAGATGCAACTGAAGGAATATGCCTTCACACTAGGTCAGATGGCCGTCTGTTTAATCTTTCAAGGCTGAAGGCAAAAACAAAAATCAGAAGGGTCACTATAAGAGACTTGTTGTTCGCTGATGATGCTGCAGTCGTCACTCAAAGCCAACAGGAGCTTCAGAGCTTGATGAATCGCTTCACTAAAGCATGCAAGGACTTTGGCCTCACAATAAGTCTAAAGAAAACGAATGTGCTGAGTCAGGATGTGGGTGCTGCACCAGTTATCACTATCGATAACTATGAATTGGCAGTGGTGCACCACTTCACATACCTAGGGTCTACCATCAATGACAAACTCTCACTGGATACAGAAATCGACAGCCGCATTGGCAAAGCTGCAGCTACCTTTGCCCGCCTCACATCGCGTGTTTGGGGAAACTCTAAACTCACAATGAAGACCAAAGCTGCGGTATATAATGCCTGCGTCACCAGCACACTCCTATATGGCAGCGAGACCTGGACGACCTATGCTAAGCAAGAAAGAAGGCTCATACCTTCCATTTGCGGTGTCTACGCCGCATCCTCGGCATCTCGTGGAAAGATAAAGTGACAAATGTCGAGGTGTTGTCACGTGCTGGCCTTCAAAGTATGTATACGCTGCTTAGACAGCGCAGACTTCGCTGGCTTGGCCATGTTCGCCGCATGGAAGATGGTCGCATCCCAAAAGATATCTTCTACGGACAATTAGCAGATGGCAAGAGAACAGTTGGGCGACCACAGCTGAGGTTCAAAGATGTGTGCAAGAGAGATATGAGGGCACTGGACATGGATCCAGCAACATGGGAGGATGAAGCTGCTGATCGCACTAAGTGGCGATGCTATTTACGGCACCACCTCAGATTGGGCGAAGAGAGGCTCACACAAGAAGCAGAGGTGAGGAGAAAACGTCGAAAGGAGCACCAGGAAAATAAGCAGCTGAGGGCTGCCACCTCAGGGGCGCATTCCCATAGTCAGTTATGACTGAAGGGGCTATTATTATTATTATTATTATTTGAACGACTTGTCAATTTTATCAGTGTTAAGTAAAATCTGTTTCCTTGGTTTTTTTAATATCACAGTTAGTTACACAGCGGAGGTGGCACTTTATGTCGGTCTTCTCTCTACTATTGTTTCGAGATCAGATCATTCACAGCCGTAACTAATTTGTGATACCAGTAGTTCTCTTTGACACTGGGACTTCACCATTTTCTGCAGAAATTCTATTTCTGTAATTGTCAGTACTATACTGATCTTAAAGCCAATAAAAACCTCACGCCACAGCACAGAACATGTATCTTTTCTTTCTCGAGGAAGTTCTGCTATTCAGGTTTTTTTCTTCATTACACCCTCACTGTCCCACTGCATAATTTTAGTTGTGTTATTTTTGTTTTGGCCGGTAGCTCTACTATGCTTAATCCCGGGTCCCCGATACGCAGAATCATCATCAGTAGTCTTTGGTGGACCCTTTCGAGGCTGGGGGTCCGGGGCTCCGCCTGCCTGGTGATGATCCACAGTGGCAGCCCCATTTCGTCGTGTAATAAAGCCGAGCATAGTCATTAACTGTATGATGTGTACATGTCCCATTTCCATTGCTGGGTATCCACGCCTATTAGGCTGACATGTTCCGTCTTCGGTGGGGGAAGTTGTGGAGTCTTCCTGTCCATGTTCTTGTACATCCTAAGACTGCCCGCAAGACATCGGAGGTTTGGAGAGTAGCCTTCTCTGCTTTTTTAGCCGGGGTGTGCCCCCGTTAAAGTCTCGATGGGGATCGGGACGTGTCCACGCGCCGGTGGGCCCAGCATCGGCCGCATCTTATGGAGGACTTGCTCTGCCAGAGGTTTCTGTAGGGTTACCTCACCCATAGTCTAGAGTTTTACTCCAGTAGACTCCGGGGGTCTGGTATGTTGGCGCCAGATGCTCGCCATTCGCCTGAGCCGTGTTGGTAGAAACAGGGAGCACCGGGTCCAAGAACTGGACCACACGTGAAGGTACGGTTGGCTTGGTTGCAGGAATTTCTCATTTTTTGGATGAGACCTATAGCAACCCTTACTCCCCATGCGAAATCAGAATGTCTATCGCCAGGACGAAGCCCACAGTCTTTTCCATGTCCATGCGGCAGCTCAATAACTTCTGCTTCAGCTTGGCACCCTCTGGTTAGGTTTGATGTCGGAGGTCATTGTGTGATGGACAGTTTGGGATAATGTGTTCAGGAGTTTGGATTTCAGATAATGGGACTACCTTTACCTATTAATTCAAGAGCAGAGTCAGGTACCCAAGTAAAGCTGTGTGGGTTGCAGCGCGACGCTACCAGGTTTCGAACCAGGTAACCTTGTCTTAAGAAGCAAGCGCTTTAACCACTCAGCCATTCAACGCTTTATGGCTATTTCTTCGCCCTGATAAAATTAATATTTGTATTGGTTCCGTTGTTTGTTCCATCATATAAGTTTGCCAACTGATATTAGTCTAACCTAGCCCTACCTTCTTTAGATCTTTCGTGGTAACTTTAACCTAGCCCTACCTTCTTTAGGTCTTTCTGGGTCACTTTAAGCTAGCCCTGCCTTCTTTAGACCTTTTATGCGTCTCTCTTCTTCATGTATTCACCCTTTGTCATCTTTCCAACAAGTTCCAATTTAGATGTCGCGCTGTACTGAATGATGTTATCTCAACGTTTGTTCTATCAACACATTTTTTCTTTCTCGCAGTTGTTATTAAACAGTATGAACAAGACAACTAGTCTTCAACTCAAATGTCAAGTCAGTCCTATTGTGTGGCTCTAAAACATGGAAATAACCAAAACAACACTCAAGAAGTTACAGATTTTCATAAATGGATGCATGCATAGGACAGAAGAATTGAAATTGTACTACAAGGTCACCAATTTGCAACTGATGGAGAAAACAAAGAGATGATAGAATGACGCTGGAAATAGATTGGATACACTGGGAAAACCTTTTGACAGCATTTCTATACAACCATCTTTGTGAACTATCCGGGTTAAGAGAAGTAGAGATAGACTGAATAAGACACGGTCAAGAGAACTTGAGACAGAAATGAAAATGAGAGGAAGGTATGGTAAGGCCTTGACCTGATGGCACGAGACAGGGGGGGACATGGCATTAGTTTGCTGGAGGCCTCTGCTGCTTGGAAACCTGAAGTGTAATAAACTGAACTAAACTTCTTCACGTACGTACCCTTTCTTAACTTTTCTAGAAAGTTCCAATGCAGACGTTATTTTGCTGTACTGTACGTTGTCAACAATGGTTCCATCTACACGTTTTTCTTTCTCTAAATAGTAATTTTTTTTTAAATGCCAATCTATTGTTGGCAGCGCTGTGAATATATACGCCTGTATCTAGGTCAAGAGTGAACATATTTCCAAATTTTCGTATGCCACAAAAAATACCATTTTAGATCATTATACTGAATTGTTGACAAAAGCTGGTACCTGCAACCCTGCTCCTCCAGGTTGGAGTTTTTAGCTCAGGGCCGACATCCCTGTCTTTGTAAAAAATCGTAACCGTTACGGAAACTACTTGCAATATAAATGCAAAAACTTTGATGCGGGAAGGACATTCGGAGTCTGAGGCTCGTATGACTGGCAGTAGTGAAAGCCGAAAGGAAGTTATTGGTATGAAAACGGATGCCCCGATCGCAAAACACGAATCAAGAATAGGATTCTGGAACCTCAGAACCATGAATGAGGCAGGAAAACTGAGGCAGGTCACAGCAGAGATGAGGAAATACAGATTACATATGCTGGGAATAAGTGATAGCAGATGGTCCGGTGTGGCGGTGTTGCCTTCCCTGCTTTGCAGTAGTGGTCCAACAGTAGCCAAAACTCAAGAGTATCTGTTATTTGCTTCAATGGAGTCTATCTTTACACAGGATTACTCTTGGCAGAAATGTAGATAGCTTCTATCACATGGGAGTCTTCATAAGATATTCAGATAAGCGAAAACAATGCTGGCTGTTACTGAGCACGTTAATTCTGTTATCTGCCGACAACTTTGTGAAGGATTTAAGCACATTACTTTCATCTCGTTTAAGCCCCCACCCCTGATTTAATCAGCGGAATTATTATTATAATATAGTTCTGTTTAGTGTGTGTGTGTTTAGTAATTTTGACTGAGACAAACATGTAGTACATTTAAAATGATTTAAATCGAATTCAAATTTGTAACATTACAAATAACAAAATTTTATAATCACTGTAGGTTTTTAGCAGTTGAAAATAATTTGAATAGTTATGGATCAAGAGGAAATGTTATCATCACAGTCTTTAGGAAATGTGAAATATTAAAAGAAGTTCTAGTGGCAGCATAGATTTGAACTTTAGCTGCCAATGACAGTTTTGCTCCTTCTAATGGGCTGGTACTTTTCACTCAGCTCATGCTCGTCTCTGATCAGGGTTGTCGGGGGTAGCTCGTTTCCCAGAAATGTCAAGGAGAGTCTACCACGTGGGTCCTTCGTCTTAAAGCTTAGGCCACGGTTCCCTTCTTGTTCCAGAGATAGTACTTTCTGCTGGTGACCAACCACCAGTAACTATGGTAAAGAATAGAACGAAACGCTCTTCTAAGTATGGCGTTTTTTTCCACCCCATAGTTATAGATTCCTATCTTCCCATACCACCATCCAATTACTCAGACTTTACCCTCGGTGAGAATTAAAAATTTAATCCCTCGGGATAAAACTTTCTTTTCATTTAAATACTGTAAGAATAGCTTTCATTATATTTAAATGAAAAGGGTAATAATACAGATAGAGTCTGTTTACACATACATCTGCACGGATTGAAAAGTGTTCAAAATATAAATTGAATATGTTTTCATTTATGTTTTACACTGATTGAAAAGTTTGAAACTACCATTTTTTTAAAATGAATATTCTCACATAGACATTTACACCGGTTTAAGCTTGAAAACCTACATTAATTTTAAAGTGACTCTGTTTATTGGGACATTTACACTGCTTTGAAAATGTAAGTATTATACTTAGAATGTCTTCTTCTGCGTTCGGTTTGTAGTCATGCTAATCTGCAGGCCTGTCGCCAGGACGAAGTCCACAGTCTTTTCCAGGTCGGCGCGGCAGCCCCATAGCTTCTGCTGGAGCTCATCACCCTTTGGCCAGGTCGCACGTCGCAATTTATCATGGGTTGGACAGTTCTGGAGAATGTGTTCTGGAGTCTGGATACCAGTTCCACATGGGCATTCATTCGTATGGGATATCTTGAGGCGATAGAGATGTCCAAGAAATCTGCAGTGACCAGTTCTCAGGCGGAAAATTGTCGTCTGTTGGTATCTGTTTAGATGGTGGATTGGGTCATCTCTGCTGTATATATCCCCTTCCTCCTTCCACTGATTTTGTACTTGTTGTGGATGATGGTTTTTGCTTCCCGATAGGGCAATGGGTGGCTGTATTGTTCCATTTTACTGCCACTTCTTGATAGAGCATCTGCTTTCTCATTACCAGCGATTCCGCAATGGGCAGGTAACCACTGAAGGGCAATGGTTGATGACCTTTGGATGATGTTAAGCTCAGATCTGATCTCATTCATCATGTTATCATTTCTGGTGTTTTGTATTGATTCAAGTAATGATCTGCAGTCAGTGAAGATTACTATTTTAGCTTGTGGCTGCTGTTCAGGTCTGGTGAGGATATTCAGGGCTTGCAGTAGTGCCATAGCTTCTGCCCTAAAATTGGAGGAATCTTTTTTTTTCTTTTCTCAGTTGGGAAGGCCTTTCGGATGATCTTTCCATTTAGGAATCTTATAAAAATACCTCCTCCACCCGTTCTTTACTGCCCCCTCAGCAGATCCATCTGTGTATGCATGTGTCCACTCCTTCGGGTTGTACTTTTCTTCATTCATTTCTTGAGCCAAAGTTTTTAGTTGTTGGGGGGTCAGGTGGCATTTCTTTTTTATTTCAGGTACTTCTGTGATGATAGATATATTTCCATGGCAGTCGTCTGGAACCTCATCGTAATCAATTTAACATTTCAATCTCAGTAGATCGATTTGGGAGAGAGGTCTTCATGGCATCGATGCAGATGTTTGGAGATGTTTAGGAAGCTGGTTCTTTTCAGCCTGTTCTTTGTCACACTATAGAGTTTGGCATGCATTGGATGACTTGGCAATCGTAGAAGCTTCTCACTGTGAGTGAATACCTTTTCCTCACGTCTGTCATCAAGAGAGCGGATGTTGGTGTATCGCTCCATTGCCTGGATTGGAGAAGTCTTCATCCCGCCAGTGATTATTCTAAGGCCTGAATTTTGCACTTTCCCTAGACGTTCTGTGTTTGTTTTAGATGCTGTGGCCCAGGCTGACATGCCCATATTCAAGTACAGGTCTGACTGTGCCTGTATAGACTTTTTTTAAGTATGTTGGTATTTGCCCCCCAACTTGTGCCAGCCAGTTTCTTCATAATAGAGAGCTTTCTTATTGCTCTCTTTTCTACTTGCTTTTATGTTTTGTGGCTTTTTTCCAGTGAGTCTCTTATCCAAACTTGACTCCTAGGTATGTTGGATTTTCCTGCGATTGGAAGTTCGCTTCCAATTTAGCTGCAGTTTGATCGTTTCTCGGCGATTTTACAGAGAGAAGCAGGTTGCTACTGTCTTGGAGAGGTTTATCTGTACTCTCCAATCTGATGCCCATTTACCGATGGTATTTAGCTCTGCTTGCATCCTGAACTTCGCAGTAGGCAAATGTTCAGCAGCACACCAGGCAGCAAACTTAGAATGTAAATCATTTCTTTCATCTTTCCCTCCCTGCTCCACAGGGAACCTGGAAACTACTTTATGCTTTTAGTTTTCTTTACGAAACTATCACTATATAAAGCAATCACCAGCCGTGCAGTAGTGGTTCATGAATCAATCAATTCTATACGCTGAGGTTGCCAGCCTCAAATGACTTTGGCATCCAATAGCTAGTTTCACCCATTAAACTTCACATGGTAATATATACATACATATGTTAGTTCACATGTTAGTAATAAAATACGGAATGAAAAATGCACTACTTACGCCAATCTTGGCTACAGACTTGTTGCTCAGATGATTAAAAGAGACGAGTCGGTCTCTTACAAGCGTCTGGGGTGTCTTTAATTTG
Organism: Oreohelix idahoensis; assembly: GCA_024509875.1. Taxonomy (NCBI): domain Eukaryota; kingdom Metazoa; phylum Mollusca; class Gastropoda; order Stylommatophora; family Oreohelicidae; genus Oreohelix; species Oreohelix idahoensis. Next base: position 23,446 of record JAMPIV010022860.1, read on the forward strand.
ACAATAGATTCCCTCTCTCTGACTCCGTGTGTTTCTTCAGTTTGCCCTAGTCCGCCCGGTTGTTCCTTATTAAAATGAAGAGATTTCTGTGTGTTTTTGTAAGTCTTATGTGGTTCTCCAATAAAAGGTCCGATTAAAAACAGGAATTATGAATCTAGTCTTCACTCTGGCGAGGTCTGATATTGTCTTGGCGAGCGTGAAATTCCCAGTAAAATAAAACTGCGAAATTGGTCAGACTATATTCCTTGCCTTTCCACGCCTTCGTTTGTTATGGAGTTAAATAAACGGTCTAATCATATTCAAACAGATCGGGTGTGGTACTTTCAAAACCTTTCCGACACGGAAAAATTTTGCAAAGGTCACGCCTCCCATATATGGCAATAAGATGTCCGATGCCCTTGTGTACAAATTTACAGGCAGATAGGTAGACACACATGACAACATGTGTACACTGTAATGTTATTACTTTATTAGAAAGTAATGTTGTCATAACAAGTCGGCCCGGAAGCGATTATGTCACACTTGTCCGCCCATGTGTGTCACACAGGCAGTAATCTCGTTATCTGTCGTATGAGTACGCAAAAACTCCGTGTCTGCCCATCTGGGTTATCAAACGAGTCGTCTTATCAGCGGTTCAATCTAACACGCCGGCGACTATCTTATCTCAGTTGCTCACCGCAAGCCAGGATGACCGGGTAACAAACATGGGAAATCACATAGAGGAGACACAGAGAGGAGATAAAATCAAATATCTGCTACTTAGCAGAAAAATAACGAAGAAAGAAAGAAAAAAAAGTGCGATACTTGAGAGCACATAATAAAAATCAGTACCACAAATGTACCGATACTGCCGGAGAGAAACAAAGATCGATAGGGGCCGCCCTGTTTTGTCACAACCGGGACGGGGAGAATACTTGTTACTTCCTCTAAAATACGGCATCGTAGGTCAACATGGCTATCCAATTAAAACCTGTTTGTCCATCTATAAAATCTTTACTTTTGATCGTGTATCGTCGTAATGTTAAAAAGTACATTTTAAACAAATGTTTGTAAACATCTGTAGCTTTGCTATGGTACTTTGATCAGTTTTTTTTACATGACTTAACCATAGAGTCCCATAGTCAGTAGTTTCTGATGAGATAAAGAAAGGACTATTACTCATTCAGGCATGTAGTAAGAGGCGCCTAATATGAGGCTTTGCTTGCAGCTGGCAGTCTCATCATGTCAAACAAATTGCAGCAGAAACCATTGCTACACATGAATGTAGCTAAAGTGGTGGCTCCATAAAGAGTCTCAATGGACATGATGAAGAGGATGATGATGCGAAGGAAGAAGATGATGCGGATGGTGGTGCTGATTATGATGATGATGATGATAACTTAACCGTAGATGGTATTTTTCACAGAAATGTAAGGAGCCTGAGTTTGATGATGACATTTTTTTGTGTGCCGCTTTCACGGTTCTAGACTTGTTCATTCTGGCTGTGATAATTCGCTTTTCATCTTTCCATGTCTACACATCAACTTTATATAATGTTTGGGTGTTTCTGTCTGGAATTTAGGCTTTTATAATGTTCGTAGATATTTGGGTCTAATGTCTGGGGTTTTTTTTTTTTTAAACGGCTACAGAAAGTTTTAAAAAATAATTAACAATAAAGACTTTAGCCTTCAAAGAAAGACGAAATAATTTGCTCTCTTTGACATAAAACTGTTCATGATGCAGCAACGAAGCAGCTGAGACAATACTGAAACGTGTTTAAATGTTTTAATACCTAAGCGCATTAAGAACATTAAATGAAAGTTGTAACTCTGAAATAAATTTTAAAAAATAAAAATAAAATAACAACAACACAAAATTTCAATATATTCCCCAAAAAGATGTATCCTTTGCAGCACATCTTTGTAAACGGACCTAGGAAATGATGCTTTTCACTACCGTACTTGATCATGTATTTTGGAAAAAAATAAGTAATCACGGACAATCTAGTAAATAAACAAGAAGATCACTGGAGGCCACAGACATGTGTTAAAAAAATGACAACAATCAAAACAAATGAGGGTGTTCTAAAAGAGGCTTGGTGCAAAAAAAGATAAAGACAACCAAAAACAGACACTTCACTTATTAAAGTATGTTACAAGAACATAAAAGTTACAACAGATTGTGACAACATGCAAAACTGACGGAGGGGGAAAAAACAGAAAAGACTACAAAGAAAGAAAATACTAGACAGTTCTTCTTCTCCTTCCTCGTTCGTCCTGAAAAGGACGTTGGTTGCGTTGTGTCTGTTTACACCGGAGCTGCCATATCTGCGCCTTTCAGCCGACACATCCGACTTCAGCACGGCATTTTTTGGGACCGGGTTTGCCTTCCCTCTTCGATCCCTACTCTCTCAGCCAGACTGCAGTGATGCAGCCTGTTTCCAGGACCACCACGTGGAGGTGGAGTAGGGTCTTGGTCAGCTCTGGTTCGCTGACCCTGACGAAGCAGTCAAGCTATGGGTCGCTGACTGCATTCTCTATTGCTGCATCTTTGGGTCCCACTAGACAGTTGAACATCCAGGCTTGGAAAAAGTCAACAACAGAATTGAATGACACAATCAGGGAAAGAAAGTTGTACACAGACATGATCGTCAACGACAATTTAAACAAGAAAAGAAAATGTATGAAATGACAAGGTTTTCCGTTTGTTCTTGGATAAAATATAAACGGATCTGTAGTTTATTTTTTTTTTTAATGACAGTTTGTTTGAGAAAGTTTCTAATAAAAAAAGATTCTAAGATTTCCATGAACACAGGCGAACAAGCTTTCTTTTTTGTTTCTAATAAAAAAGATTCTAAGATTTACATGATCCAAGCTTCGCCAGTTTAAACAAAAAACTTGTTGATGAAGTATTAAATTTACGATAGCCTATCTTGTGTCTGTTATGTTAATTTTATTGAAAGCCGCAGATTTCGTATCTGTTATGTTAATTGTATTGTGAGCAGACGATTTCGTAGTGTCTGTCACGTTAATAACAAAAACGTTCTGATTAAATATGATGTATAAAAACAAGAAAGTCAAGCCAGGCGCTCTGTCTCAAGGGTAAGGCGTTCTTGTCCCTCCACAGATCTCACTTGTTTACGCTCTTCATCAAGTCTGTTGTTGATCTCTTCGGATGCCATACTGTCAAGCTATCCATTATCTGTTCTCTATGCGTTCCTCTACTTCCCTTAAGCTCAATTTTGTTTTTCTGTCTTGGTCACGATGTTTTCAAGTACTCCCCGTCTCATCACGTGTCCAGCCAAGGCTACGTTTCTTCTGCTTCCATTTGTTATTGCATGTTTTGTTCATTAACTCTTCTCAAGCATTCTTCCTTGTTAGTTATGATAGAAGCTGTCTACGGCATTCTCAACATTCTTTTGACAAACCACATCTCTGTTGCCACCAGCGACTTTTGCATTCTTTCTCTCATTGTCCCGGGCCCATTTCCATACAGCAACATTGGCTCCATGTAACACTTCAGAACGATGTTTCTTGAGTTCTTGGACAAGAATTTGTTGCACCGGATGTTCCTCAAATTATACAATAATGTTTCTGCTTGGAATATTCTGATATTTTAATTTCAGTTGTTTTACTCCCTTACATTTTCTATCTGGTGTAATCATTGTGTCTAAGTATTTGTAACACTGTGTATTTGTTAATGTTATTCCGTTTATCATTGTTCCACATTTAAGCGGGGTCACGGGCTTGGAGTTAATCATTCTTACTGTTTTCGTGTTGTTCTGGCTCGGTCCTTTTTCTGCCATGTCTCACGTTTTGTTTTATTGGTTGGAAACTGCCACATTTCCAAGATATAAAACAACTATGGTCCAAAGCAGTTGACACAGTACAAGGAAGTCTATCATCAGCATCATCATCATCATCATCATCATTTTCCCTTCCGCTCCTTATGCAACATGGAGCCACTGTTGTAGCTAGTCACCATACAGAAAGCCTACAGCAAACATTCACATGTCCTTGCACCACTGGTTTCTGTAGCTTTTTGTTTTCCATGATAAGATTGCCAACTACTATACACAACATCATGTCACTCGCCTTCTTGGATATGTGTGATGGAGCAGTAGTCATATTCTGTCTGTGTCTCTTCAGAGACCCCCGGGAACCACATGAGGCGCAGTGAAGTTAGCAGATGTTTCAGAGCTAACAAACGCCACTGCAATGATAAATCCTAGGGGAAAGAATGGACCAGTTATTGTAACATCCCTGGCAATGAAGAGGCTGACAGATTGGCAAACGAAGGTGGAAAGCTACCACAGCCTTATACAAGCATAACTTTCGAGGAAGCAAACAGTTTTGTCAGAATCAGATGCAGAAACAAATGGGATGCACAGCATCCATGTCACACACAAAACGATGCATATTACCGGCTCAGCAGAAGAGAACAAGTGGTCCAGCAAAGCAGATTAAAAACTAATCTTAAACTGTGTGATTAGGGCATTGATACGGTAGTCTCTGCTAAGGTGGAGACATTTCACGTCCTGAGGTTAGGGGTATATAATAAGAACAGCAACAGTTAGAACGGCCAACGTCAATGTCAAATTAATATCATAGTCTTCATAGACGCGCGTATTATTTCAAATAATATTTCTTTAATGCACGTATACACAAACATCTCCTGTCATTTATAATGATCCTCCATGAATCAAACATAGTTATTTTCATAACGTAATATCGGCGTCTGTGGCCTAATAGATATGAACGCAGTTTCATAATCCAGATATACCAGGTTCGAAACCTGCTGCAGGCGGTTTGGTAGCAGATCGCTGTGGTGAAGTGGGATGTTATAAATATTTATAGGGGACTTAGTGTACTGACTGAGATCAGCTGTGAAGGTATATATATATCTAATAAGAGTAGTGTATTATATATCACCTTACTTGCTACCACATATCTATATATCTCAGTCAGAATTATTCTGGAATAGTGTGATGACTACGTTATGTGTCTAGGGTATGTGTATGATGAAGTGTAAGTCACAACAACAGACAGATAAACAATTTAATTTAATCCACTACTCTTAACAACACTGTGACACTCACATAAATATAACACTCTATGAGAATATCTTAAAGAAGTCACTCGTAACTTTTCAAATAACAATATGTATTCATTACTGGCATGAATGAATATGTGTCCTGATTCAACTACAAGGGAACCAGGAATCACAATCAATTTAAATTACAAGTTATGTACAGAATGTTTTTAATATGAATATTGTAGTGACATATATTATTACAAATGTTCTATGTGTGTCAGTTGTGTAGTAGTAAAATGAGGTAATACTGGTTTGTTTGTTCAAGCTCTGTTGGTATTTGTCATCATGACTTCAATAGTTTGTCTTTAGGGACTAGTATTGGAGATGTTCACAGTTCCTGATATTAAGACAAGTAAATTCCCCTCTTAATGTTAATTTTACAAAGTCAGTTCAAGATGAGGGGACATTATGTTGAGCTCAGCTGGCCAAGTTAGCTTATCTGGCGTGATGGCGGCAGGAAAGGACTCCTCTGCTCGAATTCTCCTCTGGGCTCTGGAGACACCTCACTGATAGCTAAAAGGACCAAGGAGTATGCTGTCCGACACTGGATTCAGCAAAGCTCTGACTAGGTGCTGCTCAGTACCATCAAGACCACTGTCCCTGAAATCAAGAAGGATGTACCTTCTACTTCATAACTAACTTAAACTCTCTTGTTACACTGATCACAACACAGCACAAACATTGAGTTCAGAGCATTAGGCCAACTGTCAGCTTCATTTGAAATCCTTTATTCCAGTATTACCCTTCTTAATGGTTACTACGCCTCTGCAATTCCAGCATTATTTCTTTCTAGTCAATCATCCAGGTGTCAGTGTACTGTTTGGCCATTCCATGCCGTTTTACTTCTCTCCGACACCCTCTGTTCAGGCTGGAGCATTACAGGCTTTACCTCACGTTGGCCACTGAACTACACATATATATACAGGCATAAATCAACAATTCACATTCAATTTTCATTTAAAGATATTGAATGGTTCAAGCTTACCACAATTCATACGAATAAACACAGATACGTTGATTAGCAATGAATTCTGGCACAAACTGGCACAAATTCCCATCTGCTTATCTTCCAGGCTTTTATTTAGCCAAATATAAGCTGGCTTCAACGCACTGATGCTTTATCAATCTATTTAAACAAGTGGTTTCGAACTAACGCTCCCAAGTGTGTATATCAGCGAGTCTGACCAATGAGCCCCGTTTCGACAAGTGTTTGAAAAAATGTTACCTGTCCCCGTTTCCCCTAACAACCAAGATAGTATTTATAGCCCGACCAATCGTGGTTAGGCTTTCATTTGTTGCGCTCCAATCAATTTGGAGTTTACATGGTAGGCTATTTCTGTAACGTAAATTTTTTTCAAACACGTTAAAAAAAAATCTTATGAGCAGAAATGATTTTATGCTGTCAGGCACCCCCAATATTTTATTTTGGGTATAATTTATTAATTCCTGGACTATTTGCGTAACGTTTTACATATTATTTGTCAGCAAGCCCTAAGGAACCCAAAAATACAAATTTAAAGGAGCTACGTGGCTGCATTCAAAATATGCAATTTCTTCTACCTCCTGTTTCGAAGATGTGCTGTCTGGGTACTGTTATGTTTTCAACCGTAAACCCATCTAATGTTATCTTTTCTAATAAGAGTTTTTTTTTATTTATAAACCTAACTCTGGGAAAGGGTAGTGTATTTTATCACTGTCCGTCTGAAAAAAAATTAGTGCATGTAGACTTACACGCGTGATGGCAGCATTTGTGTATCGCGCGACGCGTGTTGCATGCGTCCTGATTTTCAGCCCTCCCCTCTCTCTTTATCCTTTTGTCCATCTGTTCGTTCGTTTTGGTAACGCAGTATAATTAATGTTAGGATTAATTTAGGTCATTACGCAGTACGTCTCAATGTTTTTTTCTTAGAAATGCAGCACACGTTTCATTGAAGAAGGCGGGTAATAATACAGTAAGCTTTTATATCAACGTGAAAGCGTTACAATTTGCAGACGAAGCAGAAAACAAGGGGGATTTCGCGTACATTCTTTGTGACAGCACTGTTATTTTCCCATTGCTCTTCTCTTTATTTGTTAATTTTACCTTTGTATAGATTAGCTTTGTGTCGGATTTTTTTAACAATGGTATAACCGTTTTCCGTACAGAGAAAGACAATGGCAAACTAGCTGTATGAAAAAATATCACAAACAAAGTAAAAGCTGGGGTGATTGCCACGTCCTGAAATAAGCAACTAACTTAATATCGATTTTACACATGACTCCAATAACTATAAACGTCCAGAACAATACCTAATTCAAATCTTGTGTTCAAGTATACTTATATATTATCCCATATATTTCCATCCTCCCTATAACTATATATAAACCTAGTATCAGTCCATTGGGACATATTACACTAATCCAGATACTGGATGCTATAAATCCATTCACACGATCCTAAAACTTCAGACACAGCCGTCTTCTCAACACTTTGTAAACACAATCCTCATGTTACTAATGCAAACATGCTCACGTCATTTATGCTGATACGCATACAATTCAAACTCAGTCGTGTCTTTTTGAGCCGCATATGATCTCAAAAGAAATCGATCTATATGGTGTGCAAAAAGACTCTCAACAGGCATGTACGTAATATATGTCACATCATCATGTTCCTTTGCGCTCCTTATAGAACATGGCGCCACCAATGTAGCTGGTCCCCTTGCCGGAAGCCTGCACCAAGCAGTCACGTGCTCTTTTAGAGGTGTTCCTGCGGCAGGTTGTTTTACATGATAAGGTTGCCAACCCCATGCCAGAACCTTTATAGTAGTTACCTGGTACGACATGCCCGAGGGCGCAGTATTGACATATATTAGGGCAACGGTATTAGCGGCCTTAGGTTGTCATTTAGCAGATTTAACTTGTCCGATGGACCCTCAACTTTTTTTCATAGGTACATGGGAAGACGAAACTCGACTTTCCACATTTTCTGACAGAGCTGGCCCAGGGATTTCTTAAACAATCATTAGAGAAATTGTCATTATACAATCATTAGATAAATGGTCATTGTACAATCATTTGAGAAATTATCATGATACAATCATTAGACAAATGGTCATTATACAACGATTAGAGAAATGGTCTTTGTACAACAATTAGAGAAGTGGTCATTATATAATCATTAAAGAAATGGCCCTTACACAATCATTTGAAAGAGAACTACATTTCGTTTCAACCTTATCCTGATAAAGAAAGTAGACATAGACTAGTCGTGGCTCTTAACAAACTAACTCTGCCGCTCTACGTCTAAAACTGTCGTCGTCCTTGCACTTTTTAAACTATTTTTATTTTTAATTCTCACGAAAGAATGACATTTTATTTTCATTACCACTGCGTTGTGTTTATTTTAGCTATGGAATGCGGGTCTTGTAGTAGATCCGAACAAAACATTTAGTGGTGATAATTGGAAAGTGTGTCATCACCGGGGGACAAATAAATAAACAATTCATTATCCTCATTTGGCAGATATCCCACGAGATTTTTGTTGTTCATGTGGTGTGTTCATGTGGTGTGTTCATGTGGTGTTCATGTGTGTAAGCTTACGTGAACTGAACCTGCATAATATGAAAAGACTGAACATTATTTTCAGACTCAATTATAACTATATGTTTAACCTGTCTCCATAAAGAGGTACAGATAGTCTCACAGCAGACTCTGCTGGAGTGGAGTGAAGTGTTAAAGATTTCACTATACCATGTCCAGCTTCGAGAGGTGGGATGAACAGTTCCCTTTCTTGCTACCTTTTCCTTCCCTAACTAACGAGCAGAGCCAGGTACCTATTTACACCTGGGTAGACTGGAATGTGACGACGCTGTGTTTCAAACCCGGCACCTTTTGCCACGAGAAGCCAGCACTCTAACCACTATGTCGATCGGACGCTCGTGTCGCTGTAGCCAGCAAATTAACAGCGAAACAAATACTGTCAAAGATTGATGTTTCCGTCTGAAAGTCTTACCTGTGAGAAGGTGAACACCTTAAAGAGGCGAAATCATCATCATCATTTTGATTTACACTCCTTACGGAGCATGCAGCCACCACTGTAGGAAACCCCCACCAAACATTCCCCTGCTCTTGCAGCAGTGGTTTTTGTGGCAGGTTGTTTTATATGATAAGGTTGCCAGCTCCCTGCACAACCTCACATTAGTGGCCTTGTACGACATGCCTGAGGGTGCAGTAGTCCTTGTCATGAAATATTCTAATCCACATATATAAATTATTAGGTAAATATGAAGCCTAACAAATAAAATTAATAAAGAGAAGAGCAATGGTAAAATGACAGTGCTGTCACAAAGAATGTACTCGAAATCCCCCTTGTTTTCTGCTTCGTCTACAAATTGTAACGCTTTCACGTTGATAGTAAAAGCTTACTGTATTATACCCGCTTTCTTCAATGAAACGTGTGCTGTATTTCTTGGAAAAACATTAAGAGGCAGACTGCGTAATGACCTAAATTAATCCTAACATTAATTATATTACGTTACCAAAACGAACGAACAGATGGACAAAAGGATAGCGAGAGGGGAGGGCTGAAAATCAGGAACGCATGCAACCCGCGACGCGCGATATACAAATGCTGGCATCACGCGTGTAAGTCTACAAGCACTAACTTTTTCAGACGGACAGTGATAAAATACACTACCCTTTCCCAGAGTTAGGTTTATAAATCATAACAAACTCTTATTAGAAAAGACAACATTAGATGGGTTTACGTTTGAACACATAACAGTACCCAGACAGCACATCTTCGAAACAGGAGGTAGAAGAAATTGCATATTTTGAACGCAGCCACGTAGCTCCTTTAAATTAGTATTTTTGGGTTCCTTAGGGCTTGCTGACAAATAATATGTAAAACGTTACGCAAATAGTCCAGGAATAAATAAATTATACCCAAAATAAAATATTGGGGGTGCCTGACAGCATAAAATCATTTCTGCTCATAAGATTTTTTTTTAACGTGTTTGAAAAAAATTTACGTTACAGAAATAGCCTACCATGTAAACTCCAAATTGATTGGAGCGCAACAAATGAAAGCCTAACCACGATTGGTCGGGCTATAAATACTATCTTGGTTGTTAGGGGAGACGGGTAAAGATAACATTTTTTCAAACACTTGTCGAAACGTGGCTCATTGGCCAGTCTCGCTGATATACACACTTGGGAGCGTTAGTTCGAAACCACTTGTTTAAATACACTTGATAAAGCATCAGTGCGTTGAAGCCAGCTTATATTTGGCTCAATAAAAGCCTGGAAGATAAGCAGAAGGAAATTTGTGCCAGTTTGTGCCAGAATTCATTGCTAATCAACGTATCTGTGTTATTCGTATGAATTGTGGTAAGCTTGAACCATTTAATATCTTTTAATGAAAATTGAATGTGAATTGTTGATTTATGCCTGTATATATATGTGTAGTTCAGTGGCAAACGTGAGGTAAAGCCTAAAATGCTCCAGCCTGAACGGAGGGTGTCGGAGAGAAGTAAAACGGCATGGAATGGCCAAACAGTACACTGACACCTGGATGATTGACTAGAAAGAAATAATGCTGGAAGTGCAGAGGCGTGGTAACCATTAAGAAGGGTAATACTGGAATAAAGTATTTCAAATGAAGCTGACTGTTGGCCTAACGCTCTGAACGCAATGTTTGTGCTGTATTGTGATCAGTGTAAAAGAGAATATAAATTAGTTATGAAGTAGAAGGTACATCCTTCTTGATTTCAGGGACAGTGGTCTTGATGGTACTGAGCAGCATCTGGTCAGAGATTTGCTGAATCCAGAGTCGGACAGCATACTCCTTGGTCCTTTTAGCTATCAGTGAGGTGTCTCCTGAGCCCAGAGGAGAATTCGAGCAGAGGAGTCCTTTCCTGCCGCCATCACTCAAGATAAGCAGAGTTGGCCAGCTGAGCTCAACATTATGTCCCCTCATCTTGAAATAACTTTATAAAAATACTATTCAGAGGGGAATTTACTTGTCTTAAAATCAGGAACTTTGAACATCTCCAATACTGGTCCCTAAAGACAAACTATTGAAGTCATGATGACAAATACCAACAGAGCTTGAACAAACAAAACCAGTATTACCTCATTTTACTACTACACAACTGACACACATAGAACATTTGTAATAATATATGTCACTACAATATTCATATTAAATACATTCTGTACATAACTTGTAATTTAAATTGATTGTGATTCCTGGTTCCCTTGTAGTTGAATCAGGACACATATTCATTCATGCCAGTAATGAATACATATTGTTATTCGAAAGTTTATCAGTGACTCTTTTAAGATATCTTTGTAGAGGGTTATATGTATGTGAGTGTCACAGTGTTGTCAAGAGTAGTGGATTAAATTAAATTGTTTATCTGTCTGTTGTTGTGACTTACACTTCATCATACACATACCCTAGACACATAACGTAGCATCACACTATTCCAGAATAATTCTGACTGAGATATATAGATATGTGGTAGCAAGTAAGGTTATCTATAATACACTACTCTTAATAGATATAGATACCTTCACAGCTGATCTCAGTCAGTACACTAAGTCCCCTATAAATATTATAACATCCCACTTCACCACATATATTGGGGTCTCGCTCTTGGGATTTTGAATCTTTCCCTATTAAAAATATTGGGGGTAATTCACTTCAGGGAATATAAGAATTAAAAGGTATCCTGGGGTGGAATTAAATAAGGTTGAGCTCACGGTGCCTGTGTTGTCCATTAGAGATTGAATTGTTGGTTAGACATTGTATAAATTTACATAATAGACAATGGCGGACCTGGCCAAATTTCGATCTGCTGCGGTTCAGACTGCAAAAGAGTTAGGATTAGATGGGCAAGTTATGGTTGCCTATGTTACTACGGAATGTGACAAATTTATTGAACGCGAAGAAAGAAGGTTTGAAGCCGAAAGAAAGTTAGAGGCTGACAGGGAAATTAAGAAGTTACAATTTGAAGCTGAGGCTGAGACTAAGAGGTTGCAGATTGAGGCTGACAAAGAGGCTAAAGCATTGGAAGCCGAGGAAAGAAGACAAGCTGCAGAAAGAGAAGAGAAGAAATTAGCTGCAGAAAGAGAAGAGAAGAAATTAGCTGCAGAAGGAGAAGAGAAGAGATTAGCTGCAGAAAGGGAAGCAGAAAAGGAGGAGAAGAGATTACAAAGGGAACATGAGTTACGACTAAGGGAGTTTGAGTTTCAAGGCCATGCTCCTGAAAATGGTGCCAGCCCCTTTGCCTCTGATGCTACGGTTACTCAGGGAGCCTCAATCTCAGCTATGAACTTTCATTTAGATCATTTTGTTGAGAAAGACGATGATATTGAGAGCTATATAAATAGGTACGAACTATTAGCTACCACGTATGGGTTAGAGAGAGAAAGGTGGAGCTTAAAGTTATCTCAGGGACTTCGTGGGGCAGCTTATGAAGTTTTTGCAAAAAATGAGCAGAGGTGATCAGGAAAATTATGACATGCTAAAGCAGGCTCTTTTGTTAAGGTATGAAAAGAATGCAGAATTCTATAGAAAAAAATTTAGGAATGCTAAACTACTGTCAGGTGAAACCTATCACCAGTTCTCTGCACGAATAGAGACATACTTGGAGAAATGGATTCTCTGGGGAAAACCCAAGATCTTAAGGAAATGGTCCTTATAGAGCAATTAAGAGAGTCCATGGCTCCAGACCTGAGAAAGTTTCTCATGGAACAAGGTGCAGAGAGGCTGGGTGAGTTGCTAAATGTTGCTGAAAGGTATCAAGCAGCTCAAGCAGAGGTAACAGGTAATAAAAAGAAACAGGTGGACAACTTTAGGGCACCACAGAACTTTAATAAATTTGATCCTAAGGATCAAAATAAAGGTAAGCACCAATTTGATAGGCCACGGTATGACAATAAAAATAAATTCCCACAATTCGATGAAAGGAAATATGATGAAAGAAAATCTTTCAACCAAGGAAAAGGTGGTGTAAGAATTGTCAGATGGACAATCATGACACTGACCGTTGCAGAAGGAAACCTGTGTATATGGCAACCCTTCAGGTCAGGTCGACCTCAAGACAGGAGGAGGATATTATGTTAGATACCACTCCAGAAGAGATGAGGAAGGCACAGGCTGGGGATAAAACACTCAAGCCTTGTTTCAGAAAATTGTCAACTTGTCATACAACTCCAGGCAAGGGAGATTTCTACATGAAAAACAAGTTGATGTATAGGAAGACTGGAGCTAGATCCAATGGTCACGGACAGCTGGTTCTTCCAAAAAGATATAGGACAGACTTAATAGGGAGCCTACATGTGAAACCAGATGGGGACCATGAGAAGATAGGTACCATCATTCAAAAGGTGGCTCACAATTATTATTGGCCCAAAGCAAGATGGGACATTGAGAATTTTGTAGAAAGGTGTAGCATAGCACATGAGGGAACACCCACAAGTGGGAACATGGATCAGGACCTGGACACGCCACGGGGCAAAATTAGGCCTGATAATAAAAAGAGAAAGAGATTTGATAAAGTGGACCAAATGGAATGGGAAGCCCCTTTTCACGGACAAGCTTCACTTAACTGTTTTACAATGGCCACTATGCGGAGAGTGCAAAAGGATGTCTTACCTCAGGATAAGCCGACAATCCCTCAATCGGACTTAAACAAACTGGAGGAAGAGGATGTAGGGAGGAAATCTCTCATCAAGAATTTTAAGTGGGGAGAAAGCCCCAAAAGAAAAATTGGTAGCGGTCGTTTTGTGAATGATAATTCTGGGAGGAAAAATCATCACTATAAAGCTTCGAGTGGAAGAGACCATACCGGTGCATGGACAAATAGGTCCACACAATTAAAGGTCCACATGTAGCTTTGTTAAGAACGTGGACTGATGAAAAGGCAGAGGAAAACATTACATCTTCATACCAATATGTGAATGAGCTGACCACTCGTTTAAAAACTGGCTGGAAACTTGCCAATGAAAATTTGAAAAAAGCCAGGAAGAAACATGCTGCCTATTATAACAGGAAGGCGAAAGACAGAAATTTGGCTGTGGGAGAGAAGGTACTGCTTCTTTTGACCGGGAGTCAGAATAAGTTACAAATTGGATGGCAGGGTCCATATACAGTTTTAGAGAAGGTGTCTAGAACATATTATAAGATAGATAAGAAGGGGAAAGAAAAAATCTATCATGTGAATCTCCTGAAGAAATATTTGGAAAGAGAACATCAGGAAGAGACACACTTGTTGACCTTGTCCATCGCCATGGAGATGAAAAAGGAACCACTTTCATCATTTGAATATCCATTACACCCTGTGAGACAGCAGCACAGGTGAAAATCAGTACACATTTAACGAAAACTCAGAAAGAGAGAGTGCAACAGGTTCTAAATAATCATGCAGAGGTGTTAACAGACCGACCAGGGCATACAAACCTATTGGAATATGATATGAAACTGATAGACTCCACACCTGTCTGTATGAAACCGTATTCGATTACGTTTGCTAAGGAAAAAGCTTTGAAGGAAGAGATAGACTATCTATTGAAGGAAGGAATTATTTCGCACAGTGAGTCTTCGTATAGTTCCGGGGTGGTACTCTTAAGGAAGCCCTCTGGAGAACATAGACTCTGTATAGATTACAGGAGACTGAATGCTATTACAGAAGGACAGGTGGATCCATTGCCGGATACAAATCAGCTGTTTGCCAGACTAAATAAAGCTAAATATTTCTCAAAAGTGGATCTGAGTAAAGGATACTATCAGATTCCAGTAAAGCCTGAGGTTAGACCATACCTAGCTTTTAGTACCTCAGAAGGACACTTTGAGTTTAATAGATTGCCATTTGGATTGAAGAATGCGCCTAGTGTCTTCTCTAGAATGATGAGAAAATTATTGGATCCTCTGAATAATCCCTGTATAACAAATTTTATGGATGATATCCTTATAGCAACAGAAACATTTGAGGAACACATTGACTCTCTGAACATGCTGTTTGATCGACTTAGGGAGGCAAATTTAACAGCCCGACCAACCAAATGTTGCGTTGGATGTAAAGAATTGGAATTTTTGGGACACACAGTTTATCAGGGAAACATGACCCCTGACCCAAAGAATTTAGAGAAACTACAGAAAGCCCGAGACCACAAACCAAGAAGGACGTGAGATCCTTTGTCTCATTATGTGGTTTCTACCAGAAGTGTATCAAGCCCTTTAATTCCATATGTGCACCTTTAACGGAATTGACACGTAAAGGACTTCCAGATCGCATTACATGGACACCACAATGTGAAATGACTTACCAAGAATTGAAGGAAAAGCTCACAAGTAAACCCATTTTGAAATTACCTGACTTAAGTCAAGAATTCATAGTAAGGACGGATGCAAGTAATATTGGGTTAGGTGCAACTTTACTACAGAAATCAGATGCATTGGATGGGGAATTAAGCCCAGTGGCATATGCTAGCAGAAAGTTGAATAAAGCTGAAATCAACTACTCAACTAGCGAAAAAGAATGTCTTGCAGTAATATGGGCAATAAAGAAATTCAATATTTATCTATATGGGAAGGCATTTAAGTTGCAAACTGACCACAAACCTTTATCGTTTTTAGCACAGGCTAAGCATGAGAACTCTAGGTTACTCCGATGGTCTTTGCTTCTGGCTCCATATAATTTTAGCATTGAATATATATCTGGAAAAAAACCAATCTGGGAGCGGATTTTTTAAGCCGCCATCCGTGTGATGAGAATCACCGTAAACCCCAGAAATAATAATAAATTTCTCTATGTGTATATGGAATAAAGGACTGACATATAATGTCTGTTTTAAGAGGGGAGGTGTCATGAAATATTCTAATCCACATATATAAATTATTAGGTAAATATGAAGCCTAACAAATAAAATTAATAAAGAGAAGAGCAATGGTAAAATGACAGTGCTGTCACAAAGAATGTACTCGAAATCCCCCTTGTTTTCTGCTTCGTCTACAAATTGTAACGCTTTCACGTTGATAGTAAAAGCTTACTGTATTATACCCGCTTTCTTCAATGAAACGTGTGCTGTATTTCTTGGAAAAACATTAAGAGGCAGACTGCGTAATGACCTAAATTAATCCTAACATTAATTATATTACGTTACCAAAACGAACGAACAGATGGACAAAAGGATAGCGAGAGGGGAGGGCTGAAAATCAGGAACGCATGCAACCCGCGACGCGCGATATACAAATGCTGGCATCACGCGTGTAAGTCTACAAGCACTAACTTTTTCAGACGGACAGTGATAAAATACACTACCCTTTCCCAGAGTTAGGTTTATAAATCATAACAAACTCTTATTAGAAAAGACAACATTAGATGGGTTTACGTTTGAACACATAACAGTACCCAGACAGCACATCTTCGGAACAGGAGGTAGAAGAAATTGCATATTTTGAACGCAGCCACGTAGCTCCTTTAAATTAGTATTTTTGGGTTCCTTAGGGCTTGCTGACAAATAATATGTAAAACGTTACGCAAATAGTCCAGGAATAAATAAATTATACCC
Source organism: Oreohelix idahoensis (assembly GCA_024509875.1). Lineage (NCBI taxonomy): Eukaryota > Metazoa > Mollusca > Gastropoda > Stylommatophora > Oreohelicidae > Oreohelix > Oreohelix idahoensis. The sequence continues at coordinate 40,078 of JAMPIV010022860.1, forward strand.
AAAATAAAATATTGGGGGTGCCTGACAGCATAAAATCATTTCTGCTCATAAGATTTTTTTTTAACGTGTTTGAAAAAAATTTACGTTACAGAAATAGCCTACCATGTAAACTTCAAATTGATTGGAGCGCAACAAATGAAAGCCTAACCACGATTGGTCGGGCTATAAATACTATCTTGGTTGTTAGGGGAGACGGGAAAAGATAACATTTTTTCAAACACTTGTCGAAACGTGGCTCATTGGCCAGTCTCGCTGATATACACACTTGGGAGCGTTAGTTCGAAACCACTTGTTTAAATACACTTGATAAAGCATCAGTGCGTTGAAGCCAGCTTATATTTGGCTCAATAAAAGCCTGGAAGATAAGCAGATGGAGATTTGTGCCAGTTTGTGCCAGAATTCATTGCTAATCAACGTATCTGTGTTATTCGTATGAATTGTGGTAAGCTTGAACCATTTAATATCTTTTAATGAAAATTGAATGTGAATTGTTGATTTATGCCTGTATATATATGTGTAGTTCAGTGGCAAACGTGAGGTAAAGCCTAAAATGCTCCAGCCTGAACGGAGGGTGTCGGAGAGAAGTAAAACGGCATGGAATGGCCAAACAGTACACTGACACCTGGATGATTGACTAGAAAGAAATAATGCTGGAAGTGCAGAGGCGTGGTAACCATTAAGAAGGGTAATACTGGAATAAAGTATTTCAAATGAAGCTGACTGTTGGCCTAACGCTCTGAACGCAATGTTTGTGCTGTATTGTGATCAGTGTAAAAGCGAAAATATAAATTAGTTATGAAGTAGAAGGTACATCCTTCTTGATTTCAGGGACAGTGGTCTTGATGGTACTGAGCAGCATCTGGTCAGAGATTTGCTGAATCCAGAGTCGGACAGCATACTCCTTGGTCCTTTTAGCTATCAGTGAGGTGTCTCCTGAGCCCAGAGGAGAATTCGAGCAGAGGAGTCCTTTCCTGCCGCCATCACTCAAGATAAGCAGAGTTGGCCAGCTGAGCTCAACATTATGTCCCCTCATCTTGAAATAACTTTATAAAAATACTATTCAGAGGGGAATTTACTTGTCTTAAAATCAGGAACTTTGAACATCTCAAATACTGGTCCCTAAAGACAAACTATTGAAGTCATGATGACAAATACCAACAGAGCTTGAACAAAACAAAACCAGTATTACCTCATTTTACTACTACACAACTGACACACATAGAACATTTGTAATAATATATGTCACTACAATATTCATATTAAATACATTCTGTACATAACTTGTAATTTAAATTGATTGTGATTCCTGGTTCCCTTGTAGTTGAATCAGGACACATATTCATTCATGCCAGTAATGAATACATATTGTTATTCGAAAGTTTATCAGTGACTCTTTTAAGATATCTTTGTAGAGGGTTATATGTATGTGAGTGTCACAGTGTTGTCAAGAGTAGTGGATTAAATTAAATTGTTTATCTGTCTGTTGTTGTGACTTACACTTCATCATACACATACCCTAGACACATAACGTAGCATCACACTATTCCAGAATAATTCTGACTGAGATATATAGATATGTGGTAGCAAGTAAGGTTATCTATAATACACTACTCTTAATAGATATAGATACCTTCACAGCTGATCTCAGTCAGTACACTAAGTCCCCTATAAATATTTATAACATCCCACTTCACCACAGTCCTGTTCTTTATTTGTCTGTTCAGATACTCCCTGGATCCACACAGGGGGGGGGGGGGGGGGGGTAAGGAAGATAGTTTCATAGCAGATACTGCCGTAGGGGGAGTGAAGTGTTAGAGATCATCATACTTCTTCTTCTTCCTCGTTCGTCCTGAAAAGGACGTTGGTTGCGTTGTGTCTGTTTACACCGGAGCTGCCATATCTGCGCCTTTCGGCCGACACATCCGACTTCAGCACGGCATTTTTTGGAACCGGGTTTGCCTTCCCTCTTCGATCCCTACTCTCTCAGCAGACTGCAGTGATGCAGCCTGTTTCCAGGACCACCACGTGGAGGTGGAGTAGGGTCTTGGTCAGCTCTGGTTCGCTGACCCTGACGCAAGCAGTCAAGCTATGGGTCCCTGACTGCATTCTCTATTGCTGCATCGTTGGGTCCCAGATCATGATACTAAGTCCAGCCTCGAGAGGTGGGGTGATCAGTTCCCTTCCTCGCTGCCCTTTACTTCCCTAACTCAAGAGCAAAGTCAAGTATCCATTTACAGCTAGGTAGACTTGAGCGTGTCGATACAGTGAATCGAACCCGGCATCTTTGTTGCGAGAGGCCTGCTCTCTAACCACTCTGCCAATCGGACGCTCGCTGTGTGTAGAGCTTCTTACAATCATGGAGTTGCAGGTAAGATATTTAGAGCTCAAAGTACAGCTTAAGAGAAGGTCACATTTAGTGAAGTAAACTGTACAGGGGAGGATCCGATAGAGAGAAAGAGTAGAGGAGAGAGAGAGAGAGAGAGAGAGAGAGAGAGAGAGAGAGAGAGAGAGAGTTTTGATGGCAATATTTAGTGTCATACACCGTATCCCACATCGTAAGTACCTTTACCCGCACATTCTTCATGGAAGCATTTTTATAACGGGCACTCATTCTCTGCTCGGTGTCAGCTCTGAGATAGTGCTCCATTATTTTGAAGAGTCTGTGATAAGACTTTAACAATCCAGTGACTTGCCTGAACAAGAAATTCAGACTTTTTAAAAGCCTGGACTAATTGCCAGAAATTTGCTTGTTTTGCCATCCATCGTAATTTTTATCGTTGAGGCGACCTGTGGGTTGATGACCATTGTCATATCTTTAAAGTTCGTGAAGATGTCAAGACATGAGCACTCCAGTACCTGGCATAGATAAATAGGTAAAGGAAAACACAACGGTTAAAGGATCCATTTTTATTACTGTTACCAAATCTACTATACATATGTAACTGCACTGTTGCTCTAGACCAGTGGTGGCCAAGCTAAGGTTGGCCGAGGGCCAGATTATGGTAAAGGGTAACACCCGAGGGCCAGACCTATAAAATCCCTAAAAAATAACGTTCTGATATTTAGTTTTATATATATATATATATATATATATATATATATATATGTATATATATATGTATATATATATATATATATATATATATATATATATATATATATATATATATATATATATACAGTACTTTGCAAAAAAAAATGGCAGTCATATTGCTCAGCTAAATAAGCTGAAATCTAATTAAATATGCATGTTCTGCCCCAAATTTGCACTCCACTTAAGTGAGCAAACACTACCAAAAGTTAAAAAAAAATTAGCGTAGAGTAACGTCCCTTGATATAAGAGGCAGACGACAATTTCTAATGCTAGTGGCAGAAAATGGATACAAAGTCAAAGTGTATGTTAATTTCACAGCTTTGGAATGAAGGAAATCAAACATGTTCCAACATTTCTAAAACCTTGAACATTCCTGAGCGGACTGTCTACAGAGTTGTGAGTAAATTAAAAGCAGGTAATGGAATCGAGCGAAAAGAAGGTAGTGGGAGGCCAAGAATTTTGGTCACAAAGGACCATCGGTGTCTCGCCCAAATCGTTCGGGCTGGGCCAATGAAGAGTGTAGAAAACATACGGCAGCGCATGATCGAGTTGGGAAGCCCAGAGGTATCTAATGCTATTGTCAACCGGGAGCTACACAGGATGAATTACACAAAAAAGCGGGTAATTTCGTCACCATTGCTCACAGAGACTCACAAACAGATGCGCTTGAACTGGTGCCACGAACACCAAAATTTGTCATGGGACAATGTGATTTTTTCAGATGAATGTTCTCTTTGGTCTTATCCTGCTCAAATAAATATTTGGACGAAAGGCTCTGTAACGCCTGTGTACCAGCGACCGAAACATACCTAGAAATTCCATCTTTGGGGAGGGGTGTCAGCAAGAGGTGCCACCCCACTGTGTGTTTTCACAGGAATTCTCACGAAAGAAAGGTACATCGACATACTAGAGGGACACCTTCTGCCATTTATGCAGGTCATGTACCCCGATGGGTGCACATTTCAACATGACAATGACCCAAATCATACAGCTCATACCCCAAAGCATGGCTGCAAGAGAAGAACGTGATAGTGCTGAAGTGGCCCAGCAACAGTCCCGATCAAAACCCAATTGAAAACGTTTTGGCACTAATCAAGAATCATTTAAAAAAGAGTGGACTCAGAGACGTTGAACAATTGAAGAAGGTAGCTGAAAAATACTGGGACAGTCTGACTCTCAATTACCTACAAACATTTGTGGGAAGTATGCCTCGCCGCATCCAGGCTTGCCTTGCTGGAGAAGGCAACATTATATTGTACTGAAACCACTGTTAATAGATAGGGGAGATACCAATCTTCCTCTGGACATACAGTTTTTATTATTATTTGCTTCTATGAGTGTGCTGCGTTCCGAAAATATCACTGCCATTTTTTTTGCAAAGTACTGTATATATATATATGTATATGTATATATATATGTATATATATATGTATACATACATATATACATACATATATACATACATATATACATACATATATACATATATATATATATATATATTTATATATATATATATATATAATGAACCACGTACAGAAAGCAACGGCAAACTACTGTACTGCACATCTGCCAAGACATGTATACCAGTCTTCGAACTGAAATTACTGTTTAAAAAAATATAATGAATCTGATGTTTTAATTTGTTTTGTAATTTGTAATTTGACATGTAATTATTTATTTCAAACATACATTTGTGTGTTATTTCATTGTGAAGAGTATGGCTTCAATCAACAATAAGATGTACAAGACACTAAGTTCTGTGCGAATATTCACAATTGTGTATACATTACCAATGTCTCCACGGTCTGTGATTTGTTCACAGCTGTAATCTTGTAAAACATTGTATGATTTTTTTTCTGCTTTAATTTTTGTATTATAGGCCTAGACGAGGTCACTCGAGGTTCCTTCAAATTTTGTTAGTTTGTAATGTACCACGATAGAAGGTTGTGTACACAATTCCAGCTCCCTAGGTCATCTGAAACATAGTGAACCAAGCGCTCAAAGATTTGAAACATCCAAACAAACGCTCATATCAAATGAATAAAAGTTGATTTTTGTTTGTTGGTTTGTTTGTTTGTTTGTTTGTTTTAAGGAGGGACAATGCGTAATCCCCAGGAATAGGAAAATTCAGAGTATAAATTTTTAAAATAACTTTACATAATATTCTTACAAAATTAAAATCTTAGGATATTAAGGAGTGGAGCGGCAATGCATTTTAAATAAAAATATGGCAAAAGTAAAAATTAGGATTAGTCTACATGCTGATAATTTATATTTTCCTTAATCTAAATCTGTCAAAATTATTTGCCAGAACACATTCTAAGCAGGTGTATTTTGATTTTGAAAATGGTATTTTCTTGTTGAAGAAAACCATGAATTTATAAGTACCTTGTTTTATGTTCCAAATTTTCTTATAACTTCCTTATTTATTAGTCAATCAACATGAGATTTGGTACATATACTTTCCGCTGGATAGTAAATCTTTTGTTAGATCCGATAGCTTATCAAAATTTATTGCAATTAATCTTCTGCAATTTAGAGAAATTTGTTACTATTTTTAGACAATAGCTTTAACGTTCTATATCTCAAAATAAAATTATCAAAAATCTAATCTGACGGAAGTTTTAAAATTCAATGATAAGCTTCCATTTAAAATTTGGTGCTCATAACTTAACAAATAAAAAAGCCTCAAGGAAATAAAAAAATGCTATTACAATCCAATACGACCGCTGTTTCTAAGGCGATGTCACGTGAAAGATAATTTATTTTACCATCTTGTCCATAATTTGATTACTCACTTAAATGTTCTGTTTTCCGAGACATTTTGTATTTTCGTTTCTTTCATATTCTACCTACATTTTTTCACCTTCTCAACCCCACCCGAGGTTGTTTACGCTGGCCAGCTGCGGTCAGCTAACGCTAGACGTAATGTTATCTAAACGCACCTGTTCGACCAGAGAAACATTTCTCGGGTCCGCTTTAAGTGTTAGAACGAGCCAAAGACGGTTTCTGTGAAAGAAACGGTTCGTTAGCGGCGGGTACCCTCTGTGGTCCCAACAGGGGAATTTCTCTGGTCGCTTTAAAACGTTTGATGACGAGCGGCTGGTACCCTTTGAGGCCTGGGTAACGAGTGTGATCTGTTTCAGGAGAAGATAACAATCGCGGTCAGTCTTTGGGTTTTCGCCCCTTAGACAAGATAGAGCATAATGTTATGCATTTCTCTACCTGGGGAACTTTCGCACGATTTCTTTTGTCTTACTCTAGATTACGTCTTTCGCCGAACTTCTGTAGAAATATGCAGGCCGGGGGGAGCGTCCCTTGTGATCTATAAGAGTAGACTGGTTTTAATAGACAAAGACATTCGTAAATTTTCCTGGCCCGTAGATGACCATCATGAGATAAGGCAAACTTTAACACAGTACTAGAATGTGTTTGCCTATGTTCTAGTCATTTTTCGGGGTGAGTTGACATATCTTATAATTATAATATGATGTATTCATGTTAGCTTTTATATATATCTGTTAGGGAAGTGAATTTATTTCTGAGGACTTCTCCTAGTAATTTATTCAGTGATAAGGTAGCGCTGTCTACGGCCTATTAAGTGGTGCTTAAACTGTTACGGTTTATCATGGGTTAAATGTTAAACTTACAATAACAGATATTAGGCGTAGAATCAGTCCACGAATGCTTACCATTGGGTTAAGAGTCAGCAAAAATTAACTGTCATTTCTGTAAGATAATGTCAGGTGTGGATTGTTCACTTTAAAACTGAATAGTGAGATGCAGGTAATAACTCTGGATTATAGGAGATAGTCACTTATTCCTTTTGATAGATATTTCTAGTGGCAAGGGAGGATCATTTTATGCTTACTTGTGTGGCTAGGCACTAGTCTATAACTTTCACTGAAAGCAGTCACCAGGCATAGATATAATTATATCTTATGACTTAGCCACAACTGTATTATTATAGCAAGAACATGGCATTGTCTTTGTACTCATTTTGTGGAATGCTAATATATTTTCCAAAGGGGGCATACGATTTATTTGTGTAATGTCAAATGCTGTAATCTGTTTATGTAAATTCATTTAATGTTGTAAGATGAATAAGCATATTCATTTAACTGTAACTACAGGTTAGGTTTCCTGTATGTTGAGATTGGGAGAAGAGGAGTCGATTTTTGATGTCAGAACATTTACTGACAGGTACCTGGGGGTGCAAAAGATATTAAGCCTATGCGGGCGCGTGTTGATAATTGATATTTTTAAGGAACAGGAGACATGGTTAAAGACAACCCTAAACTATCATAGCAATAACTACAATAAATTTAATCCCATAGTGGAGCGAAACTTTCTGTATAAAGTTAGTGTGATTTATTATTTGCTTGAAGTAAAAGGGTGTCTCTTTTTGGGTCTCAGTTTCAGGAAGACCGAATCGCTAGAGCAGACTTCAGTCAGGCGAAGAAAGTCATATACTCTTCGATCTAGAGGGTTTCTGTATACATCTAGCAACGAATCGTCAACCCCGTTCCTGAATCAAAACCCCTTTTTTGTCAACGCCAAGTTAAGCTCACGCAGTGCAACGGAGCCAACGCAAAATCTGGAATCGCCAAACGCAGTAGTAGTTCTCTACTCGCCTATTGGATTACCAGCCAGAGCATTGCGGCTTCCAGAATATCAAACCCGCTCAGCATGCCTATAGCAGAATTCCATATCACCCGCCTTTTTTGTGCCTAAACGGGGCACTCAGCAAACCACAGCCAAATCAGTTTAAACAGGATTTACAGCCAAGCGGAGCCTTGCGCCGGATAAGCGCGCCTGGGACTTTTTGTCCTCAAGTGACTTCTTCTGGTGTATTTTCTGGATACTTAAAACCTCGCACGTATGAGCAGCCATCTATGGATAGAGTCTTCCAGACCAACTCGCGCAATTAGGGAGGAATCACCAATGATAGCGCCTATACAGTGATTTTATTCAGGTTAATTCCATCACCCATGGAGGATATGTACGAAAAAAACCACTTACTGGAGCTATTTCATATGGTCCCGAAAGCGGACGGACTGACACTCAGTTATTTCATCTCTCTGTGTTCTACAGGTTTTATGAATGGTGGTGTGTGTGTGTGGTTGTTGGTGTATTTTGCATATTTTGGTTATTGATGATTATTGATGTAATTTTATGTTGTTGTGATGATATGCATTAATTCCATGCTTTTTCTTCTTTAATAAAGTTTACACCTTTATTAATACGCTGTTCACGACCTTTCCATCCATATTTGTATTTTTAGCTCTTTACTAGAATCTCTATGTATGATAAGAGAAAAGAGTGAGAGCCGGAGATGCTTAGACAGTAAAAGTGAGTTGAGGCCTGGAGAGAGAGATCCTTTGAATAAATCTTCTTCCAGGTTGTCTCAAGTCCATCTCCTATTTACACCTTTCTGTGTGTGTAATCTATAACTCTGTCAGTCCACTATCCCTTGTCGATTTCACTACTATTGTCCAACTCGACAAATACTCTACACTCTAACTCAACCACGACAAATGGTTTGGCTCGTCCGAGATTCTAGAACCCATCTATACGACGACAAATGGGGTCTCGCCGCGGAATTTGAACTACATCTGCAGCAATCGCAACAGATGAGGTTGCAGTCTGGTAGGAATCTCTCACAAGATTCTATCTTGATTCTTAGAGTTTAGTGTTCGGCAGATTATAGGAATTTCTTTCCCCTAGACATATCGAACTATTTCTTTTGGAGGAAGTCGGAACAGCGTTTTTTTCTCCACAGCAATCATAAATATTAAGTTACATTTATTGTTCATGCTACACATGAGACAGCTGGTAAAGGTTGATGGTATCACTGCTGAGTTTTTGGTTGACAAATCTGACGACTATTGATGTAAAAGTCAGAAAAAAAAATTTTTTAAGGGTTAATATTTTTTTCAGGAGTAGCTCTTTAATCGGAGATAAGAAGCTACAGATAGTCAGTTACTAGCTTGCATCTGTACCAAGGGAGGGTGTTCATTCGGATGATAGTAACCAATCCTCTCAATAGCTTAGTACTGACATAACTGGGGTGAAGTGATAGTAATAAGTTTTACATCACTTACATTTTTTGGAGTTTTTGGGTTTTTTGCTTGTCGATCAGAGTAGCTACAAACTTTCTTGTTTTTAAAGTTCCCAGGCTAGCCTAGATTTTATTGATTATTAAGTTAATCAGCACCTAGTGGACTAGGTAACTAAGATCTCTAGGTTCTATTCTTCTATAGTGTTTACTCACCCTGATATAATGGCAGATCTAGATAAAGTGCATAGGATTGCCCTCGAGGTCGCTAAGTACATGGAGTACAAGGATAGCGAAATCCAGCCCTTTCTAGAATTTGCAGTAAGCCTACAGGATCAATACGAGGTAGACAATTGGTTTGACAGCCGTTTAATCTTGGCATGGTCCTGTAAACAAACTGGGGAGAGTGAAGCATTCACCCGACAGTATGTAGAAGAAGTGATAGAAGATGAGAAGCAAAGGGAAAAGCAAAGACAAGAACGGGACAAGAAATTGGAAATGGAGCAACAAGAACGGGACAAGCAATGGGAAATAGAGCGCCAAGAAAGGGACAGAGAAAGCCAAGAAAGGAGCAGGCTACACCAAATCAGAATGAATGAACTGGATAGCCAAATTCGGAGGATGGAAACAGATACTAAATGTAGTCACTCTAATTCCCCTTCTACTGTGCCCTTAACGGTCAACGCCCCTGCAAACCTTGCGCCCATGAAAGAAAACTTGCCTGCTAAAACCGAACCCCAACTCCAGAAAATTGACTTTCCTTTGGACTTGGATCCGAAGCCCAAACAAGGAAAGAATTTACGTCGGGATAGCAGACCTAAGGCCACGGGGAAAAATTACGCAACGTTCCCAGGCATGGAAACTGCACAAAGGTGAGACAGGTGCTAACAAGCATTGTAATACGGATTGTTCCCGTCTGGCAAGCGGCGAACCCCGAGCCTCTCACGCTCCAGACCGAGCAGCACCTAACCGACACGTGACGTCGAGAAAAGGGAGCCACACCCTATCACGTTATATTTCGCAAGATTCCCGGCCGGACAGCGAAAAACCATATGCAGAGGCGTATCCCTCCAACTCAACGATCGTAGAATGGAGGCGCCGCTCCTCTTATCACCCTGAGCTTAAAAGGTGCAAGAATAAGTCGCCTGCTAAAAGGGTTAAACTTTCCAAACCGTTCCAAGGAACTTTGGAAAAACACACCGAGAGTTTTTTCTCGGGCACTTCGCGATCAAACGGGATCTCAAACCGTCCAGTCTTTTGCATGCAGTCTGCGGGGCCTGTCAACCAGGAAGTGGATCTCGCATTGCAGGACAAAGTTCAACTGACGCCAGTAACTTCCTCAGGGGAGGGCAAAGTTGACGTTTATGGATGGACACAGGGTTCCAGGCGAAGGGATCCCTGGTATTCCATTTGAGTCTCTCACACTTCTCAGGGCAGAAGACAGTGAGAAAAGCTGCCTTACTACTGTACAAGGAGCCATTGTTGAGAGCCTTGGCTCACGTCATGCTAGTAATGGGAAAGCGACTCAACAAACTCTGCAACTCGCAGATATTACCTATCTGTCTACACGGATAGAAGCTACGGAGATCTGTTATGATTTAGTAGAACCCCAGAATGCGATCGATTACTCTTTGCTTCAGGCAGCAGAGTTTTCTCATTCAAATCGCATTATTCCAGTGGTCTCAACCCCACTGATGGACAGCAAAGTAGTCGCCTCCGCCAGGCCATTACAGAACAACTTGATCATTTCCGTTGACCAAGCCAGAGTTGTGACTGGCAAGGCAAGGAAAGCTCCAGACCCGCCTTTAGACGGCACAGGTCTGAAGATTGATCAATGCTCCCGCCGAAACAGCGGAGTAGGTGTGGAGAGGCAGAAGAAAAATGCTAGCATTTCTTCGGCCAACGACCGGCTGTATTTGCCAACTAGGGTTACACGCGCGCGGAAAACCCCGACAGACTGCAGCTATCGAGGGTTATTCAAGTCCGCGACAGGTAAATCCATAACGGAAATTAAACAGCCCGAGTCCAGCAACGATTACACTGCACATAACAGGCGGATTACCTATGCAGTGGCCAGTGAGTTCAGGCGGGGCCGAAACTCACAACAGGTGCGGATAATTTTCCGGACCATGGACAGACAAAGCAAATTGGGGAAGGAAGGTCATGTTCACACGGAAACAGATTATGTCAGTGTTCAGTGGCCTCGCAAAATCCCATTCGCTGAACGTCTATTAGACAGAGGGAAGAAAAGAAATGAACTCGGAGCTAGTCATACAGACAGACAGAAATTGGAAACGTATTTGGTTTTATGAGTATAGGATGTTCCAATGACAGGTAACAAAAGACGATGGAAAAGATAAATTACTGTCATTTTTGTCCGTATTCCTCGAACTTTAAAGGGGGGGGGGGGCACTTGTCACGTGAAAGATAATTTATTTTACCATCTTGTCCATAATTTGATTACTCCTTAAATGTTCTGTTTTCCGAGACATTTTGTATTTTCGTTTCTTTCATATTCTACCTACATTTTTTCACCTTCTCAACCCCACCCGAGGTTGTTTACGCTGGCCAGCTGCGGTCAGCTAACGCTAGACGTAATGTTATCTAAACGCACCTGTTCGACCAGAGAAACATTTCTCGGGTCCGCTTTAAGTGTTAGAACGAGCCAAAGACGGTTTCTGTGAAAGAAACGGTTCGTTAGCGGCGGGTACCCTCTGTGGTCCCAACAGGGGAATTTCTCTGGTCGCTTTAAAACGTTTGATGACGAGCGGCTGGTACCCTTTGAGGCCTGGGTAACGAGTGTGATCTGTTTCAGGGGAAGATAACAATCGCGGTCAGTCTTTGGGTTTTCGCCCCTTAGACAAGATAGAGCATAATGTTATGCATTTCTCTACCTGGGGAACTTTCGCACGATTTCTTTTGTCTTACTCTAGATTACGTCTTTCGCCGAACTTCTGTAGAAATATGCAGGCCAGGTCCGGGGGGAGCGTCCCTTGTGATCTATAAGAGTAGACTGGTTTTAATAGACAAAGACATTCGTAAATTTTCCTGGCCCGTAGATGACCATCATGAGATAAGGCAAACTTTAACACAGTACTAGAATGTGTTTGCCTATGTTCTAGTCATTTTTCGGGGTGAGTTGACATATCTTATAATTATAATATATTAGATTCATGTTAGTTTCTATATATATCTGTTAGGGAAGTGAATTTATTTCTGAGGACTTCTCCTAGTAATTTATTCAGTGATAAGGTAGCGCTGTCTACGGCCTATTAAGTGGTGCTTAAACTGTTACGGTTTATCATGGGTTAAATGTTAAACTTACAATAACAGATATTAGGCGTAGAATCAGTCCACGAATGCTTACCATTGGGTTAAGAGTCAGCAAAAATTAACTGTCATTTCTGTAAGATAATGTCAGGTGTGGATTGTTCACTTTAAAACTGAATAGTGAGATGCAGGTAATAACTCTGGATTATAGGAGATAGTCACTTATTCCTTTTTGATAGATATTTCTAGTGGCAAGGGAGGATCATTTTATGCTTACTTGTGTGGCTAGGCACTAGTCTATAACTTTCACTGAAAGCAGTCACCAGGCATAGATATAATTATATCTTATGACTTAGCCACAACTGTATTATTATAGCAAGAACATTGCATTGTCTTTGTACTCATTTTGTGGAATGCTAATATATTTTCCAAAGGGGACATACGATTTATTTGTGTAATGTCAAATGCTGTAATCTGTTTATGTAAATTCATTTAATGTTGTAAGATGAATAAGCATATTCATTTAACTGTAACTACAGGTTAGGTTTCCTGTATGTTGAGATTGGGAGAAGAGGAGTCGATTTTTTGATGTCAGAACATTTACTGACAGGTACCTGGGGGTGCAAAAGATATTAAGCCTATGCGGGCGCGTGTTGATAATTGATATTTTTAAGGAACAGGAGACATGGTTAAAGACAGCCCTAAACTATCATAGCAATAACTACAATAAATTTAATCCCATAGTGGAGCGAAACTTTCTGTATAAAGTTAGTGTGATTTATTATTTGCTTGAAGTAAAAGGGTGTCTCTTTTTGGGTCTCAGTTTCAGGAAGACCGAATCGCTAGAGCAGACTTCAGTCAGGCGAAGAAAGTCATATACTCTTCGATCTAGAGGGTTTCTGTATACATCTAGCAACGAATCGTCAACCCCGTTCCTGAATCAAAACCCCTTTTTTGTCAACGCCAAGTTAAGCTCACGCAGTGCAACGGAGCCAACGCAAAATCTGGAATCGCCAAACGCAGTAGTAGTTCTCTACTCGCCTATTGGATTACCAGCCAGAGCATTGCGGCTTCCAGAATATCAAACCCGCTCAGCATGCCTATAGCAGAATTCCATATCACCCGCCTTTTTTGTGCCTAAACGGGGCACTCAGCAAACCACAGCCAAACCAGTTTAAACAGGATTTACAGCCAAGCGGAGCCTTGCGCCGGATAAGCGCGCCTGGGACTTTTTGTCCTCAAGTGACTTCTTCTGGTGTATTTTCTGGATACTTAAAACCTCGCACGTATGAGCAGCCATCTATGGACAGCGTTCAGTTTTGTTTATTCGAACAGCAGAAGATAAAATAGAGTCTTCCAGACCAACTCGCGCAATTAGGGAGGAATCACCAATGATAGCGCCTATACAGTGATTTTATTCAGGTTAATTCCATCACCCATGGAGGATATGTACGAAAAAAAACCACTTACTGGAGCTATTTCATATGGTCCCGAAAGCGGACGGACTGACACTCAGTTATTTCATCTCTCTGTGTTCTACAGGTTTTATGAATGGTGGTGTGTGTGTGGTTGTTGGTGTATTTTGCATATTTTGGTTATGATGATGATTATTGATGTAATTTTATGTTGTTGTGATGATATGCATTAATTCCATGCTTTTTCTTCTTTAATAAAGTTTACACCTTTATTAATACGCTGTTCACGACCTTTCCATCCATATTTGTATTTTTAGCTCTTTACTAGAATCTCTATGTATGATAAGAGAAAAGAGTGAGAGCCGGAGATGCTTAGACAGTAAAAGTGAGTTGAGGCCTGGAGAGAGAGATCCTTTGAATAAATCTTCTTCCAGGTTGTCTCAAGTCCATCTCCTATTTACACCTTTCTGTGTGTGTAATCTATAACTCTGTCAGTCCACTATCCCTTGTCGATTTCACTACTATTGTCCAACTCGACAAATACTCTACACTCTAACTCAACCACGACAAATGGTTTGGCTCGTCCGAGATTCTAGAACCCATCTATACGACGACAAATGGGGTCTCGCCGCGGAATTTGAACTACATCTGCAGCAATCGCAACAGATGAGGTTGCAGTCTGGTAGGAATCTCTCACAAGATTCTATCTTGATTCTTAGAGTTTAGTGTTCGGCAGATTATAGGAATTTCTTTCCCCTAGACATATCGAACTATTTCTTTTGGAGGAAGTCGGAACAGCGTTTTTTTCTCCACAGCAATCATAAATATTAAGTTACATTTATTGTTCATGCTACACATGAGACAGCTGGTAAAGGTTGATGGTATCACTGCTGAGTTTTTGGTTGACAAATCTGACGACTATTGATGTAAAAGTCAAAAAAACAATTTTTTTAAGGGTTAATATTTTTTTCAGGAGTAGCTCTTTAATCGAAGATAAGAAGCTACAGATAGTCAGTTACTAGCTTGCATCTGTACCAAGGGAGGGTGTTCATTCGGATGATAGTAACCAATCCTCTCAATAGCTTAGTACTGACATAACTGGGGTGAAGTGATAGTAATAAGTTTTACATCACTTACATTTTTTGGAGTTTTTGGGTTTTTTGCTTGTCGATCAGAGTAGCTACAAACTTTCTTGTTTTTAAAGTTCCCAGGCTAGCCTAGATTTTATTGATTATTAAGTTAATCAGCACCTAGTGGACTAGGTAACTAAGATCTCTAGGTTCTATTCTTCTATAGTGTTTACTCACCCTGATATAATGGCTGATCTAGATAAAGTGCATAGGATTGCCCTCGAGGTCGCTAAGTACATGGAGTACAAGGATAGCGAAATCCAGCCCTTTCTAGAATTTGCAGTAAGCCTACAGGATCAATACGAGGTAGACAATTGGTTTGACAGCCGTTTAATCTTGGCATGGTCCTGTAAACAAACTGGGGAGAGTGAAGCATTCACCCGACAGTATGTAGAAGAAGTGATAGAAGATGAGAAGCAAAGGGAAAAGCAAAGACAAGAACGGGACAAGAAATTGGAAATGGAGCAACAAGAACGGGACAAGCAATGGGAAATAGAGCGCCAAGAAAGGGACAGAGAAAGCCAAGAAAGGAGCAGGCTACACCAAATCAGAATGAATGAACTGGATAGCCAAATTCGGAGGATGGAAACAGATACTAAATGTAGTCACTCTAATTCTCCTTCTACTGTGCCCTTAACGGTCAACGCCCCTGCAAACCTTGCGCCCATGAAAGAAAACTTGCCTGCTAAAACCGAACCCCAACTCCAG
The DNA here is from genome assembly GCA_024509875.1 of Oreohelix idahoensis. Taxonomy (NCBI): domain Eukaryota; kingdom Metazoa; phylum Mollusca; class Gastropoda; order Stylommatophora; family Oreohelicidae; genus Oreohelix; species Oreohelix idahoensis. The sequence goes on from JAMPIV010022860.1 coordinate 55,756, forward strand.
AAAATTGACTTTCCTTTGGACTTGGATCCGAAGCCCAAACAAGGAAAGAATTTACGTCGGGATAGCAGACCTAAGGCCACGGGGAAAATTACGCAACGTTCCCAGGCATGGAAACTGCACAAAGGTGAGACAGGTGCTAACAAGCATTGTAATACGGATTGTTCCCGTCTGGCAAGCGGCGAACCCCGAGCCTCTCACGCTCCAGACCGAGCAGCACCTAACCGACACGTGACGTCGAGAAAAGGGAGCCACACCCTATCACGTTATATTTCGCAAGATTCCCGGCCGGACAGCGAAAAAACCATATGCAGAGGCGTATCCCTCCAACTCAACGATCGTAGAATGGAGGCGCCGCTCCTCTTATCACCCTGAGCTTAAAAGGTGCAAGAATAAGTCGCCTGCTAAAAGGGTTAAACTTTCCAAACCGTTCCAAGGAACTTTGGAAAAAACACACCGAGAGTTTTTTCTCGGGCACTTCGCGATCAAACGGGATCTCAAACCGTCCAGTCTTTTGCATGCAGTCTGCGGGGCCTGTCAACCAGGAAGTGGATCTCGCATTGCAGGACAAAGTTCAACTGACGCCAGTAACTTCCTCAGGGGAGGGCAAAGTTGACGTTTATGGTGGACACAGGGTTCCAGGCGAAGGGATCCCTGGTATTCCATTTGAGTCTCTCACACTTCTCAGGGCAGAAGACAGTGAGAAAAGCTGCCTTACTACTGTACAAGGAGCCATTGTTGAGAGCCTTGGCTCACGTCATGCTAGTAATGGGAAAGCGACTCAACAAACTCTGCAACTCGCAGATATTACCTATCTGTCTACACGGATAGAAGCTACGGAGATCTGTTATGATTTAGTAGAACCCCAGAATGCGATCGATTACTCTTTGCTTCAGGCAGCAGAGTTTTCTCATTCAAATCGCATTATTCCAGTGGTCTCAACCCCACTGATGGACAGCAAAGTAGTCGCCTCCGCCAGGCCATTACAGAACAACTTGATCATTTCCGTTGACCAAGCCAGAGTTGTGACTGGCAAGGCAAGGAAAGCTCCAGACCCGCCTTTAGACGGCACAGGTCTGAAGATTGATCAATGCTCCCGCCGAAACAGCGGAGTAGGTGTGGAGAGGCAGAAGAAAAATGCTAGCATTTCTTCGGCCAACGACCGGCTGTATTTGCCAACTAGGGTTACACGCGCGCGGAAAACCCCGACAGACTGCAGCTATCGAGGGTTATTCAAGTCCGCGACAGGTAAATCCATAACGGAAATTAAACAGCCCGAGTCCAGCAACGATTACACTGCACATAACAGGCGGATTACCTATGCAGTGGCCAGTGAGTTCAGGCGGGGCCGAAACTCACAACAGGTGCGGATAATTTTCCGGACCATGGACAGACAAAGCAAATTGGGGAAGGAAGGTCATGTTCACACGGAAACAGATTATGTCAGTGTTCAGTGGCCTCGCAAAATCCCATTCGCTGAACGTCTATTAGACAGAGGGAAGAAAAGAAATGAACTCGGAGCTAGTCATACAGACAGACAGAAATTGGAAACGTATTTGGTTTTATGAGTATAGGATGTTCCAATGACAGGTAACAAAAGACGATGGAAAAGATAAATTACTGTCATTTTTGTCCGTATTCCTCGAACTTTAAAAGGGGGGGCACTTGTCACGTGAAAGATAATTTATTTTACCATCTTGTCCATAATTTGATTACTCACTTAAATGTTCTGTTTTCCGAGACATTTTGTATTTTCGTTTCTTTCATATTCTACCTACATTTTTTCACCTTCTCAACCCCACCCGAGGTTGTTTACGCTGGCCAGCTGCGGTCAGCTAACGCTAGACGTAATGTTATCTAAACGCACCTGTTCGACCAGAGAAACATTTCTCGGGTCCGCTTTAAGTGTTAGAACGAGCCAAAGACGGTTTCTGTGAAAGAAACGGTTCGTTAGCGGCGGGTACCCTCTGTGGTCCCAACAGGGGAATTTCTCTGGTCGCTTTAAAACGTTTGATGACGAGCGGCTGGTACCCTTTGAGGCCTGGGTAACGAGTGTGATCTGTTTCAGGGGAAGATAACAATCGCGGTCAGTCTTTGGGTTTTCGCCCCTTAGACAAGATAGAGCATAATGTTATGCATTTCTCTACCTGGGGAACTTTCGCACGATTTCTTTTGTCTTACTCTAGATTACGTCTTTCGCCGAACTTCTGTAGAAATATGCAGGCCGGGGGGAGCGTCCCTTGTGATCTATAAGAGTAGACTGGTTTTAATAGACAAAGACATTCGTAAATTTTCCTGGCCCGTAGATGACCATCATGAGATAAGGCAAACTTTAACACAGTACTAGAATGTGTTTGCCTATGTTCTAGTCATTTTTCGGGGTGAGTTGACATATCTTATAATTATAATATTAGATTCATGTTAGCTTTTATATATATCTGTTAGGGAAGTGAATTTATTTCTGAGGACTTCTCCTAGTAATTTATTCAGTGATAAGGTAGCGCTGTCTACGGCCTATTAAGTGGTGCTTAAACTGTTACGGTTTATCATGGGTTAAATGTTAAACTTACAATAACAGATATTAGGCGTAGAATCAGTCCACGAATGCTTACCATTGGGTTAAGAGTCAGCAAAAATTAACTGTCATTTCTGTAAGATAATGTCAGGTGTGGATTGTTCACTTTAAAACTGAATAGTGAGATGCAGGTAATAACTCTGGATTATAGGAGATAGTCACTTATTCCTTTTGATAGATATTTCTAGTGGCAAGGGAGGATCATTTTATGCTTACTTGTGTGGCTAGGCACTAGTCTATAACTTTCACTGAAAGCAGTCACCAGGCATAGATATAATTATATCTTATGACTTAGCCACAACTGTATTATTATAGCAAGAACATGGCATTGTCTTTGTACTCATTTTGTGGAATGCTAATATATTTTCCAAAGGGGACATACGATTTATTTGTGTAATGTCAAATGCTGTAATCTGTTTATGTAAATTCATTTAATTTTGTAAGATGAATAAGCATATTCATTTAACTGTAACTACAGGTTAAGTTTCCTGTATGTTGAGATTGGGAGAAGAGGAGTCGATTTTTGATGTCAGAACATTTACTGACAGGTACCTGGGGGTGCAAAAGATATTAAGCCTATGCGGGCGCGTGTTGATAATTGATATTTTTAAGGAACAGGAGACATGGTTAAAGACAGCCCTAAACTATCATAGCAATAACTACAATAAATTTAATCCCATAGTGGAGCGAAACTTTCTGTATAAAGTTAGTGTGATTTATTATTTGCTTGAAGTAAAAGGGTGTCTCTTTTTGGGTCTCAGTTTCAGGAAGACCGAATCGCTAGAGCAGACTTCAGTCAGGCGAAGAAAGTCATATACTCTTCGATCTAGAGGGTTTCTGTATACATCTAGCAACGAATCGTCAACCCCGTTCCTGAATCAAAACCCCTTTTTTGTCAACGCCAAGTTAAGCTCACGCAGTGCAACGGAGCCAACGCAAAATCTGGAATCGCCAAACGCAGTAGTAGTTCTCTACTCGCCTATTGGATTACCAGCCAGAGCATTGCGGTTTCCAGAATATCAAACCCGCTCAGCATGCCTATAGCAGAATTCCATATCACCCGCCTTTTTTGTGCCTAAACGGGGCACTCAGCAAACCACAGCCAAACCAGTTTAAACAGGATTTACAGCCAAGCGGAGCCTTGCGCCGGATAAGCGCGCCTGGGACTTTTTGTCCTCAAGTGACTTCTTCTGGTGTATTTTCTGGATACTTAAAACCTCGCACGTATGAGCAGCCATCTATGGATAGAGTCTTCCAGACCAACTCGCGCAATTAGGGAGGAATCACCAATGATAGCGCCTATACAGTGATTTTATTCAGGTTAACTCCATCACCCATGGAGGATATGTACGAAAAAACCACTTACTGGAGCTATTTCATATGGTCCCGAAAGCGGACGGACTGACACTCAGTTATTTCATCTCTCTGTGTTCTACAGGTTTTATGAATGGTGGTGTGTGTGTGGTTGTTGGTGTATTTTGCATATTTTGGTTATTGATGATTATTGATGTAATTTTATGTTATTGTGATGATATGCATTAATTCCATGCTTTTCTTCTTTAATAAAGTTTACACCTTTATTAATACGCTGTTCACGACCTTTCCATCCATATTTGTATTTTTAGCTCTTTACTAGAATCTCTATGTATGATAAGAGAAAAGAGTGAGAGCCGGAGATGCTTAGACAGTAAAAGTGAGTTGAGGCCTGGAGAGAGATCCTTTGAATAAATCTTCTTCCAGGTTGTCTCAAGTCCATCTCCTATTTACACCTTTCTGTGTGTGTAATCTATAACTCTGTCAGTCCACTATCCCTTGTCGATTTCACTACTATTGTCCAACTCGACAAATACTCTACACTCTAACTCAACCACGACAGGCGACAAATAGCATTACACACCCTCAATTTAGTGGTATGCTTAGCTATTACAGTTACAAGTTAACCCGGGGCATTTGTACCGAAATCCTGCTGTTATTTATGAAAAAAGTATTTCACTGTAGCTTTCCCCCTTTTAAACTCTCTGTTACATTATTTGCTGGTTAGTCTATATCTGTTTCTTAATTTGTCTTTGTTGCCACTTCCTGATGTTCTACCCTCCTTCCTTGTTCGCTCCCTACAAAGCATAGCGTCAACATGTCTTAGCCCCAATGCAGGAAATTTAAGTACTTCACAAGCTCTACACCTGTCGTTTCTGAAGCAATGTCTTTAAAACGATATGGCCATCCCCACGCACACCGGAATCTATTCTTTTTTACATGCCTTTTTTAAAATTGGTGTCTTTTTATCGTAAGATCTTTTCTGATTTCTCTTTTGAACATAAATTACTCAGCCATCGTCAACGTCTGCGTGGGATGTTGGGAAATACGGCTAAAAAGTGTGAGGGAGATATGAGGGTAACTTTCATCCTTCTGGATTTCACATTAGCTCAGTTCAAATGTGAGTTCCCCTCCCCCCCTTTTTTTTCGTCTTTTTTTTTAAAAGTGTTATTCCTTAGTTCAGTGCTCCTTAAACTATTTCAGTATCATTCACACTCGAGCCTTTATCACAAAATGTTATTCAACCACGACTAAAGTTTCTTATGTTTTTGGTAATTTTCGTCTTACTCTCCCTTGTGTTTATATATAATTGTCACGGGAAAGATAATTTATTTTACCATCTTGTCCATAATTTGATTACTCCTTTGAATGTTCTGTTTTTCCTGGACATTTTGTATTTTCTTTTTCTTTCATTTTCTACCTTCGTGGCCAAACTTTTTCACCTTCTCAAACCCCACCCGAGGTTTGGTTACGTTCCGGCCTGTAGCGGTCAGCGAACGATAATATTATCTAAGCCGCACCTGGTCTGACCAGGGGAATATCTCTTACGTTTAAAGCCTTTGATCACGAGCGAAAGGGTCCCTGTGTTTGGCTTCCAGAACGCTGCTTCGGATCATAATATTATGCATCCTGGAAACAGGGGGAGACAAACCCGCGGTCAGTCTTTGGGTTTTCGCCCCTTAGACAAGATAGAGCATAATGTTGTGCGTTTCTCTACCTGGGGAACTTTCGCACGATTTCTTTTGTCTTGCTCTGGATTGCGTCTTTCGCCGAACTTCTGTAGAAATATGCAGGCCATGTGTCCTGGGGGAGCGTCCCTTGTGATCTATAAGAGTAGACTGGTTTTAATAGACAAAGACATTCGTAAATTTTCCTGGCCCGTAGATGATCATCATGAGGTAAGGCAAACTTTAACACAGTACTAGAATGTGTTTGCCTATGTCCTAGTCATTTTTCGGGGTGAGTTGACATATCTTATAATTATAATATTAGATTCATGTTAGCTTTTATATATATCTGTTAGGGAAGTGAATTTATTTCTGAGGACTTCTCCTAGTAATTTATTCAGTGATAAGGTAGCGCTGTCTACGGCCCAGTAAGGGTGCTTAAACTGTTAGGGTTTATCATGGGTTAAATGTTAAACTTACAATAACAGATATTAGGCGTAGAATCAGTCCACGAATGCTTACCATTGGGTTAAGAGTCAGCAAAAATTAACTGTCATTTCTGTAAGATAATGTCAAGTGTGGATTGCTCACTTTAAAACTGAATAGTGAGATGCAGGTAATAACTCTGGATTATAGGAGATAGGCACTTATTCCTTTTGATAGATATTTCTAGTGGCAAGGGAGGATCATTTTATGCTTACTTGTGTGGCTAGGCACTAGTCTATAACCTTCACTGAAAGCAGTCACCAGGCATAGATATAATTATATCGTATGATCTAGCCACAACTGTATTATTATAGCAAGAACATTGCATTTTCTTTGTACTCATTTTGTGGAAATGCTAATATATTTCCCAAAGGGGACATACGATTTATTTGTGTAATGTCAAATGCTGTAATCTGTTTATGTAAATTCATTTAATGTTGTAAGATGAATAAGCATATTCATTTAACTGTAACTACAGGTTAGGTTTCCTGTATGTTGAGATTGGGAGAAGAGGAGTAGATTGTTGCTGTCAGAACATTTAATGACAGTTACATGGGTGTACAAAAGATATTAAGCCTATGCGGGCGCGTGTTGATAATTGATATTTTTAAGGAACAGGAAACATGGTTAAAGACAGCCCTAAACTATCATAGCAATAACTACAATAAATCTAATCCCATAGTGGAGCGAAACTTTCTGTATAAAGTTAGTGTGATTTTAGCGTTGCTTGAAGTTAAAAGGGTGTCTCTTTTTGGGTCTCAGTTGCAGGGAGACCGACTCGCGAGAGCAGATTCCAGTCAGGCGAAGAACGAAATATTCTCTTCGATCTAGAGGGTTCTGAATACCGCTAGCGTCACGAATCGTCACACCCCGTTCCTGAATCAAAACCCTTTTTGTCAACGCCAAGTTAAGCTCACGCAGTGCAACGGAGCCAACGCTAAATCTGGAATCGCCAAACGCAGTAGTAGTTCTCTACTCGCCTATTGGATTACCAGCCAGAGCATTGCGGCTTCCAGAATATCAAACCCGCTCAGCATGCCTATAGCAGAATTCCATATCACCCGCCTTCTTTGTGCCTAAACGGGGCACTCAGCAAACCACAGCCAAACCAGTTTAAACAGGATTTACAGCCAAGCGGAGCCTTGCGCCGGATAAGCGCGCCTGGGTCTCTTTGTCCTCAAGTGACTTCTTCTGGTGTATTTCCTGGATACTTAAAACCTCGCACGTATGAGCAGCCATCTATGGACAGAGTTCCAGCCCCACTCACGCTATAAGGGGAGTCACCAACGTTTAGCACCAACAAAGAAAGTTTTGTAGGCTAGTCCCTCACGAAGGATCTACAAGTAATTCACTTCCTTGAGCTAGTACATTTGGTCCCCGAAAAGCGGACAAGCTGTCGCCCAGTTCAATCAGTTGGTCAGCAGGAGATAAACAGCGTCTCCCAGCCCAACTCGCGCCAGTAGGGGGGTCACCAACGATAGCGCCTATACAGTGATGTTATTCAGGTTAATTCCATCACCGATGGAGGATATATACGAAAACACCACTTACTGGAGTTACTTCAGCTGGTCCCCGAAAACCGAAGGACTGTCACTCGATTATTTATCTCTTTGTGTTCTACAGGTTTTATGAATGGTGATCTGTGTGTGTGGTTGTTGGTGTATATGATTATTGATGAATATTTGAGTATTGATGTAATTTTATGTTGTTGTGATGATATGCATTATATTCATGCTTTTCTTCTTTAATAAATTTTACACATTTATTAATGCGCTGTTCACGACCTTTCCATCCATATTTGTATTTTTAGCTCTTTACTAGAATCTCTATGTATGATAAGAGAAAAGAGTTGAGAGCAGGAGATGCTTAGATAGTGAATAGTGAGTTGAGGCTTGGAGAGAGAGATCATTTTTGGTAAATCTTCTTCCAGGTTGTCTCAAGTCCATCTCCTATTTATACCTTATCTAAAGTGTAAGCTATAACTCTGTCAGTCCACTATCCCTTGTCGATTTCACTACAGTTGTCCAACTCGACAAATACTCTACACTCTAACTCAACCACGACAAATGGGGTCTCGCTGCGGAATTTGAACTACATCTGCAGCAATCGCAACAGATGAGGTTGCAGTCTGGTAGGAATCTCTCACAAGATTCTATTCTGATTCTTAGAGTTTAGTGTTCGGCAGATTATAGGAATTTCTTTCCCCTAGACATATCGAACTATTTCTTTTGGAGGAAGTCGGAACAGCGTTTTTTCTCCACAGCAATCATAAATATTAAGTTACATTTATTGTTCATGCTACACATGAGACAGCTGGTAAAGGTTGATGGTATCACTGCTGAGTTTTTGGTTGACAAATCTGACGACTATTGTTGTAAAAGTCAGAAAAAATTTTTTTTAAGGGTTAATATTTTTTCAGGAGTAGCTCTTTAATCTGAGATAAGAAGCTACAGATAGTCAGTTACTAGCTTGCATTTGTACCAAGGGAGGGTGTTCATTCGGACGATAGTAACCAATCCTCTCAATAGCTTAGTACTGACAGAACTGGGGTGAAGTGATAGTAATAAGTTTTACATCACTTACATTTTTTGGAGTTTTTTGGGGTTTTGCTTGTCGCAATCAGAGTAGCCACAAACTTTCTTGTTTTTTTAAAGTTCCCAGGCTAGCCTAGATTTTATTGATTATTAAGTTAATCAGCACCTAGTGCACTAGGTAACTAAGATCTCTAGGTTCTATTCTTCTATAGTGTTTGCTCACCCTGATATAATGGCCGATCTAGATAAAGTGCATAGGATTGCCCTCGAGGTAGCTAAGTACATGGAGTACAAGGATAGCGAAATCCAGCCCTTTCTAGAATTTGCAGTAAGCCTGCAGGATCAATACGAGGTAGACAATTGGTTTGACAGCCGTTTAATCTTAGCATGGTCCTGTAAACAAACTGGGGAGAGTGAAGCATTCACCCGACAGTATGTAGAAGAAGTGATAGAAGATGAGAAGCAAAGGGAAAAGCAAAGACAAGAACGGGACAAGCAATTGGAAATGGAGCAACAAGAACGGGACAAGCAATGGGAAATAGAGCGCCAAGAAAGGGACAGAGAAAGCCAAGAAAGGAGCAGGCTACACCAAATCAGAATGAATGAACTGGATAGCCGAATTCGGAGGGTGGAAACAGATACTAAATGTAGTCACTCTACTTCCCCTTCTACTGTGCCCTTAACGGTCAACGCCCCTGCAAACCTTGCGCCCATGAAAGAAAACTTGCCTGCTAAAACGGAACCCCAACTCCAGAAAATTGACTTTCCTTTGGACTTGGATCCGAAGCCCGAACAAGGAAAGAATTTACGTCGGGACAGCAGACCTAAAGCCACGGGAAAAATTACGCAACGTTCCCAGGCATGGAAACTGCTCAAAGGTGAGAGAGGTGCTAACAAGCATTGTAATACGGATTGTTCCCGTCTGGCAAGCGGCGAACCCCGAGCCTCTCACGCTCCAGACCGAGCAGCACCTAACCGACACGTGACGTCGAGAAAAGGGAGCCACACCCTATCACGTTATATTTCGCTAGATTCCCGGCCGGACAGCGAAAAAACCATATGCAGAGGCGCATCCCTCCAACTCAACGATCGTAGAATGGAGGCGCCGCTCCTCTTATCACCCTGAGCTTAAAAGGTGCAAGAATAAGTCGCCTGCTAAAAGGGTTAAACTTTCCAAACCGTTCCAAGGAACTTTGGAAAAACACACCGAGAGTTTTCTCTCGGGCACTTCGCGATCAAACGGGATCTCAAACCGTCCAGTCCTTTGCATGCAGTCTGCGGGGCCTGTCAACCAGGAAGTGGATCTCGCATTGCAGGACAAAGTTCAACTGACGCCAGTAACTTCCTCAGGGGAGGGCAAAGTTGACGTTTATGATGGACACAGGGTTCCAGGCGAAGGGATCCCTGGTATTCCATTTGAGTCTCTCACACTTCTCAGGGCAGAAGACAGTGAGAAAAGCTGCCTTACTACTGTACAAGGAGCCATTGTTGAGAGCCTTGGCTCACGTCATGCTAGTAATGGGAAAGCGACTCAACAAACTCTGCAACTCGCAGATATTACCTATCTGTCTTCACGGATAGAAGCTACGGAGATCTGTTATGATTTAGTAGAACCCCAGAATGCGATCGATTACTCTTTGCTTCAGGCAGCAGAGTTTTCTCATTCAAATCGCATTATTCCAGTGGTCTCAACCCCACTGATGGACAGCAAAGTTTCGCCTCCGCCAGGCCATTACAGAACAACTTGATCATTTCCGTTGACCAAGCCAGAGTTGTGACTGGCAAGGCAAGGAAAGCTCCAGACCCACCTTTAGACGGCACAGGTCTGAAGATTGATCAATGCTCCCACCGAAACAGGGGAGTAGGTGTGGAGAGGCAGAAGAAAAATGCTAGCATTTCTTCGGCCAACGAACGGCTTTATTTACCAACTAGGGTTACACGCGCGCGAAAAGTCCCTATAGACTGCAGCTATACAGGGTTATTCAAGTCCGCGACAGGTAAACCCATAACGGAAATTAAACAGCCCGAGTCCAGCAACGATTACACTGCACATAACAGGCGGATTACCTATGCAGTGGCCAGTGAGTTCAGGCGGGGCCGAAACTCACAACAGGTGCGGATAATTTTCCGGACCATGGACAGACAAAGCAAATTGGGGAAGGAAGGTCATGTTCACACGGAAACAGATTATGTCAGTGTTCAGTGGCCTCGCAAAATCCCATTCGCTGAACGTCTATTAGACAGAGGGAAGAAAAGAAATGAACTCGGAGCTAGTCATACAGACAGACAGAAATTGGAAACGTATTTGGTTTTATGAGTATAGGATGTTCCAATGACAGGTAACAAAAGACGATGGAAAAGATAAATTACTGTCATTTTTGTCCGTATTCCTCGAACTTTAAAAGGGGGGGCACTTGTCACGGGAAAGATAATTTATTTTACCATCTTGTCCATAATTTGATTACTCCTTTGAATGTTCTGTTTTTCCTGGACATTTTGTATTTTCTTTTTCTTTCATTTTCTACCTTCGTGGCCAAACTTTTTCACCTTCTCAAACCCCACCCGAGGTTTGGTTACGTTCCGGCCTGTAGCGGTCAGCGAACGATAATATTATCTAAGCCGCACCTGGTCTGACCAGGGGAATATCTCTTACGTTTAAAGCCTTTGATCACGAGCGAAAGGGTTCCTGTGTTTGGCTTCCAGAACGCTGCTTCGGATCATAATATTATGCATCCTGGAAACAGGGGGAGACAAACCCGCGGTCAGTCTTTGGGTTTTCGCCCCTTAGACAAGATAGAGCATAATGTTGTGCGTTTCTCTACCTGGGGAACTTTCGCACGATTTCTTTTGTCTTGCTCTGGATTGCGTCTTTCGCCGAACTTCTGTAGAAATATGCAGGCCAGGTGTCCTGGGGGAGCGTCCCTTGTGATCTATAAGAGTAGACTGGTTTTAATAGACAAAGACATTCGTAAATTTTCCTGGCCCGTAGATGATCATCATGAGATAAGGCAAACTTTAACACAGTACTAGAATGTGTTTGCCTATGTCCTAGTCATTTTTCGGGGTGAGTTGACATATCTTATAATTATAATATTAGATTCATGTTAGCTTTTATATATATCTGTTAGGGAAGTGAATTTATTTCTGAGGACTTCTCCTAGTAATTTATTCAGTGATAAGGTAGCGCTGTCTACGGCCCAGTAAGGGTGCTTAAACTGTTAGGGTTTATCATGGGTTAAATGTTAAACTTACAATAACAGATATTAAGCGTAGAATCAGTCCACGAATGCTTACCATTGGGTTAAGAGTCAGCAAAAATTAACTGTCATTTCTGTAAGATAATGTCAGGTGTGGATTGTTCACTTTAAAACTGAATAGTGAGATGCAGGTAATAACTCTGGATTATAGGAGATAGGCACTTATTCCTTTTGATAGATATTTCTAGTGGCAAGGGAGGATCATTTTATGCTTACTTGTGTGGCTAGGCACTAGTCTATAACCTTCACTGAAAGCAGTCACCAGGCATAGATATAATTATATCGTATGATCTAGCCACAACTGTATTATTATAGCAAGAACATTGCATTTTCTTTGTACTCATTTTGTGGAAATGCTAATATATATTTCCCAAAGGGGACATACGATTTATTTGTGTAATGTCAAATGCTGTAATCTGTTTATGTAAATTCATTTAATGTTGTAAGATGAATAAGCATATTCATTTAACTGTAACTACAGGTTAGGTTTCCTGTATGTTGAGATTGGGAGAAGAGGAGTAGATTGTTGCTGTCAGAACATTTAATGACAGTTACATGGGTGTACAAAAGATATTAAGCCTATGCGGGCGCGTGTTGATAATTGATATTTTTAAGGAACAGGAAACATGGTTAAAGACAGCCCTAAACTATCATAGCAATAACTACAATAAATCTAATCCCATAGTGGAGCGAAACTTTCTGTATAAAGTTAGTGTGATTTTAGCGTTGCTTGAAGTTAAAAGGGTGTCTCTTTTTGGGTCTCAGTTGCAGGGAGACCGACTCGCGAGAGCAGATTCCAGTCAGGCGAAGAACGAAATATTCTCTTCGATCTAGAGGGTTCTGAATACCGCTAGCGTCACGAATCGTCACACCCCGTTCCTGAATCAAAACCCTTTTTGTCAACGCCAAGTTAAGCTCACGCAGTGCAACGGAGCCAACGCTAAATCTGGAATCGCCAAACGCAGTAGTAGTTCTCTACTCGCCTATTGGATTACCAGCCAGAGCATTGCGGCTTCCAGAATATCAAACCCGCTCAGCATGCCTATAGCAGAATTCCATATCACCCGCCTTTTTTGTGCCTAAACGGGGCACTCAGCAAACCACAGCCAATCCAGTTTAAACAGGATTTACAGCCAAGCGGAGCCTTGCGCCGGATAAGCGCGCCTGGGTCTCTTTGTCCTCAAGTGACTTCTTCTGGTGTATTTCCTGGATACTTAAAACCTCGCACGTATGAGCAGCCATCTATGGACAGAGTTCCAGCCCCACTCACGCTATAAGGGGAGTCACCAACGTTTAGCACCAACAAAGAAAGTTTTGTAGGCTAGTCCCTCACGAAGGATCTACAAGTAATTCACTTCCTGGAGCTAGTACATTTGGTCCCCGAAAAGCGGACAGGCTGTCGCCCAGTTCAATCAGTTGGTCAGTAGGAGATAAACAGCGTCCCCCAGCCCAACTCGCGCCAGTAGGGGGGGGGTCACCAACGATAGCGCCTATACAGTGATGTTATTCAGGTTAATTCCATCACCGATGGAGGATATATACGAAAACACCACTTACTGGAGTTACTTCAGCTGGTCCCCGAAAACCGAAGGACTGTCACTCGATTATTTATCTCTTTGTGTTCTACAGGTTTTATGAATGGTGATCTGTGTGTGTGGTTGTTGGTGTATATGATTATTGATGAATATTTGAGTATTGATGTAATTTTATGTTGTTGTGATGATATGCATTATTTTCATGCTTTTCTTCTTTAATAAATTTTACACATTTATTAATGCGCTGTTCACGACCTTTCCATCCATATTTGTATTTTTAGCTCTTTACTAGAATCTCTATGTATGATAAGAGAAAAGAGTTGAGAGCAGGAGATGCTTAGACAGTGAATAGTGAGTTGAGGCTTGGAGAGAGAGATCATTTTTGGTAAATCTTCTTCCAGGTTGTCTCAAGTCCATCTCCTATTTATACCTTATCTAAAGTGTAAGCTATAACTCTGTCAGTCCACTATCCCTTGTCGATTTCACTACAGTTGTCCAACTCGACAAATACTCTACACTCTAACTCAACCACGACAATAATTCATTTTGTCACAAGAGCAAAAAACACCAATTAACTCATTTCTTTAGTGTTTATTTTATTCATGTTTTTGAACATTCTAAAAATATGTAAAGAAAACTAGGAATGACCAAAAAAAATGAACACTGAAAAATTACTGAAGTCGCTAGAATAGAAAATGCAGACTATCACTACAAGAAAATGGCACAGTCTAATTTAAAATTGCCTAAAAAACGGGGCTTAAATCTCCATAATATAGCTATAATTTATGTTGCTTGATGGCAATAAGTGCTGGTAGATTGAAGTACAGTAAATATATCGTGTTGCCATTTGTAAATTTATGATCCCACTAGCTCGCCTGGTCTCTCCTAAAAAGTTATATTACAGTAAATTTGGGCAATATCCTGCTACTTTGAACTGAAAAAAAACATAGGTAAAGAGAAAGAAAAAATATAAAAATATATATATATACCATTAAAAAGCAATAAGAACTTACTTTAATGGCGATGCCTTTTTTAAGTATAGAAAAAAATATAAATATCTGAGTAAATTAAATCATTCACCCTTTATTCGCCCCTCTAGTTTCATTCACCCCGTAAATAATTTCATTCACCCTTGGGTGAAACATTCCCCAGTTTAAGAAGCATTGCCTTAGTTAACTGGTTAAAACACTCATCCCTGACTCTCCCGGGTTATGAACGACAATTCTATATACACCCATGTTTCTTATTTGTCTTCAAGTCGTAAATTATGCCCTGACTTCTTTTCAATACCAATTACCTTCTGATAAATCTTATTAATGAGACGTAACTCCTCCACATCTCTCGCTCTGGCGTGAGCTTTCTCTCTCTCTTTTACCATTTGCGTTTTGTCTTATCAAGAAGCTGGCAGACTGGTTGCCTCACTAGGAAAATTAAAAAAAGAAAATTAAAATAAAAAAGAAGAAAAAACATGGTCGGTGTGAAAGGTATACTGTACGACACGCAAGCAGTAATGATATCCTGCACTTAGTTTCATGAAGGAACGAGTTCTTGATAGATAGATAGATAGATAGATAGATAGATAGATAGATAGATAGATAGATAGATAGATAGATAGATAGATAGATAGATAGATAGATAGATAGATAGATAGATAGATAGATAGATAGATAGATAGATAGATAGATAGATAGATAGATAGATAGATAGATAGATAGATAGATAGATAGATAGATAGATCTAAACTTACGCGAAAAAGAGAAGAGAGAGAGAGAGAGACAAACACAGGTAGGATAGGAGGAGAGAGAGAAGAACAGAAGCACATGTACAGGTAAAGTGATGAAGTTTGGACATACGTTTGTCCAGCACGGAGGCGGTCAGGAAATCTGCAAAGATTTTTTGTTTAAAAGTACGCCAAATGTTCCATGAAACAGATGGCAGGAAAGAAGGCGTGAGAACAGAAAGCATGCAGTCTCTTCTTAAATATCATCCTCTTTAAAATCCTCAATAGGAAACACCTGGGCCTAGATCTTTAGAGTGTTGCAGTTTTTCTTAAGTGGTCCAAGAAATAAGGCAACTGATAGAAGTTACGTTAATACGCCTTCCCCACTTAACTACGACCTTATTTAAAACGGAAATGGCGATCTTTCAGCGTAACATAGCTGCTTCGCTAATTCTTAGCAGCCATCATCTTCATCATCAATACCCCTATAGCTCCCCTAGGAGCATAGGCCTTCAACAAACATTTGCCACATCCTCCTGTCACGTGCCATCAGCTCAAGTCTTCCTGTCACGTGCCATCAGCTCAAGTCTTCCTGTCACGTGCCATCAGCTCAAGATCTTTCCTTGTCATCTTCCACATTTTTATTTCCGTCACGTGCTCTATTCTCCGTGTTTTCTTCAGTGGCCAAACATTGAGGCAACCTGTTGATAGCATTACAAGGCAGACCTTGTTCTGGAACCCCCAGAGTAAGAGTGGTAGAGTGAGACCGACAAACACATAGAAACTAGAACTGGAGGCAGAAATGAAGGGGATAATGAATACATGGAAAGATCTTGGAAGGATGGCACAGGACAGGAATACTTGGCAGGATTTTGTTGTAGGTCTATGCTCCTGTGGGAGCTGAAGGGTATTGAGTAAAAGAATTCAAGAACAGTTTATGGAATGACTTCCTGAAAAAAACATACAGAGAGGAAGACACACTACCTATCACACAATTGAGAAAAGAATATATTGCCAAACAGATAGAGTTGAAGATACATCACCATGTACGCTAGAGAAGAGTTGTCAAACAGACAGAGAGGAAGATACATCACCACGCATATAAGAGAAGTGGAGATACTACCAAGTAGAAAGGAGAACAAAGATACCAAGTAGATCAGGAGGAGATAATAAATTGCCAAACTGACGGAGAGGAATATACATTGTCAAGCAAACACAGAGAGAGAGAAGAAGAAGATATATTGCCAAGCAAGTAAGATAACACATTGGCAGACAGAGAAGAAGAAACATTGCTTAGCAAGCAGGGGGAGAGGATATATCACCAAACATCCAGCCAAAAATGTATACTACAAAGCACAAAGGGTGAGAAAATGTAATGCCAAAAAGACAGATAGAAAGACGCACTACCAAGCAAACAAGAGAAGATAATGTATTGACAAACAGTCAGAGCAGAAGAAAACATTACCAAGGAGACATGAGGAAAATTTACCAAACAGACAGAAGAAGAGAAAAACATTGCCAAACAGAGAATTTATATATTACCAAACAGATAAAGAAATTACGCTGCCAAAACATGAGGAGAAAATACACTGCCACAGAGACAGAAGAAAAAAGAAAGATACACTACCATTGCAAGCAGACAGAAGGAGAGTTTACATTACCAAACAGATAGAGAAGGAGATACTTTACCAAGCAAACAGGAGGATATATTATCACCAAATAGACAGAAAAGAAGATACACTGCCAAGTAAACAGGAGGAGATAACTCATCCCCAAATAGACAGAAAAGAAGATACAATGCCAAGCAAACAGGAGGAGATAATACACTGCCAAACAGACATAGAAGTAGATACATTACCAAGCAGGCAGAAGAAGATGGTGCATACATGCCATACAATAAACTCAAAAACATTGCTATGCCTTCCTACAAAGCTTAACTGTGTCAAAGGAAAGATTCGCAAATTTGTTTGGAAATGGGATGAAATCCCCTCTAAATAAATTGTACACTTCTTTGCTCATATTTTCTTTGCAGTATGTACTTTTTATGCACAAATTATCAAAATAATTTTGATAAGTTCTTGTAGTGGTGTTTGATGGTATTGTATGATGTTGATATTACTAAATGTAATTGTATGAGGCCAGCTGTGAAGGCTCCTGAGATAAAATGTAGTTGAAAATTGTCAGAAGGCCTTTCTTGCTACCACTACGACCTCACACTTAATTTTTTTTAATGAATGTGGCTACGTAAAGTGTCTAGGGTTATGATATGTAGTGTGGTGTAATAGGTTATAGATATACCCACAGATATTTAACAAGACTAATAATATTAATAAATGTTAAAATACACTGAACTAACTCACGTGTGTAAAATTTTTTGATAGAATTACATTTATTTTGTTCTGGATCAATTTTTTAGGTTGACCAGAACTTAAAAGGATTTAGAGATTATGAAAGAAATGCATGGAATATTATATCATAAATGCAATAGTGTACATATATATGTACTATACTAGTTAGTTTTATTAAAATGTTCTAGTAGTCATCTACTTGGGAGGATAGTTAATGTTTGTGCTGTTGGGGTGGCCTCATCACACCTGTCTATATTGACTACACAGTGTCCAGAAAATGGTGGGAATTTTTAATGGGGGTCTTAGTAACTACAAAGCGTTGGTGAATGTCCAGCAGACCAGAGGCTCACTCATCTTGTAGTTGTAGCTCTGGTGCTGAAATCAGGTGATCCCACCTCTCCGGGCTGGCGGGCAATAATGGTGGTCTCTGTCACACAAGTACTGCACAGATACACTCGAGTAAAGTCACCAACTGAATAGACACTGCTTTGTTGACAACAGAAACTCACAGCTCTGCAATCAAAGTATGGGCCATGTGTCAAAATCTATTCTCTACCCACGTCTGGACACAACACTGACACAACAACCACATCATACAGACAGGTCAGATCTCTCTGACCAAACAGCACATTTACCATGGTGGTTTTACATCAGATAGATCCTCCCAGACTATAGATTCTGAAAAATATTTATTAGTTTTCTGCCCTAAAAGAGGATAGGTAATATGTTTCATTATTCTCAACACTTGATCTGTCTTGCCTAACCCTTGCTGGAGTTTATGTATATTGTTGGTCCCTAGACCCTGACTAGGGCGGGGGGTCTAGAGCAAATCCCTACTTGTTTGTAAGGCTAGATTTCGATATGGCAGTATCAAATCACTCAAACATGAAACAATATTCAAAATATACAAAGAAATAATTTCAATCTTACCAGATTATGAATAAATAACACAGAATTGCTAGCAAAACTCAGCTGAGCTGCTGGCTATAGTATGGCGTCCCTAAATTTATTTCACTTTCTTTCATATGGAAATCACCACACTTTAAAATCTGTGTCTATCACTGAACAACTATTGAAGAATGGCCCCACTTTCGCGTCTGAGCGCTAATGATATGATTGTCTGTGGCCAATCACTGCCTAGGTTTATTTTAAATTCAAATTTCCTACACTAAAGTCATTTCAGTCATGCTTCAGTCAAGTATGGATGGTTATCTGTTAGTCTGTCCGTCTCTACTTGTGTTTCTACAAAAATGTACTTGATTTTTGAACCAACCTTTCTCTCCCCTCCAAAATTTTGTCGTTAAAAGTTATATTTAGACACAGCTACCACCAATGTCCCTCTCTTCCATACTACGTAGATTTGAACACCTGCGTCTCAAGGTCGTGTTTTTTTTTTTTGTGCAATTAGCGACACTTTTAGATTCAATACAGTCTGTCGATGATGTGAACAACACTGTCTTTTGTCATTATCTTCAATATTATCTATCCGTTTGTAAAATTAAGACCATATTAGTTCACTGCTCAGAATGGGCCATCCGGCCAGCTAATTTTTATATTCCTAACATTAATATTAAGAAAAAAGTACTTTTTAAATTTTGTAATATTTCGAACATCTGCGTTTAGCCGCTGAATTCAAATCAAGGGCTTGGTATCGCGCAAAAGCGTCCAATAAATGACTGTGGCGTAACATATCTATGGTCCCTTCTGTCGAGTTGCTTACTTTTTATGTCAACTTGGGAAACGTGACTTTTCTCCGTTTCCCCACCTCCCCTCCCCCCCCCCCACCCCCCCCCCCTCCCCCCCCCCCCCCCCCCCCCCCCCCCCACCCTCCCCCCCCCCCCAATTGCGTCTCCTTAGCCTTTCTAGTCTCACGCAATCTTTCCAGTCATATTTTTTCCTTTTTATCCGCCGTTCCCCTCCTGTCTAGCGAGTCAATTTTTATGGAGGGTGATGACCCGCGGTCTAGGCGATCATGTACTATTCGCAGCCTACGCATTATGTTTTTATCCTTAAATGTTATCTTTGGAGGTATTTTACCGTTGTATCTCTGTCAATTTCACTACACATCTCCCCACTTGAAAACATGCCTATGGCAAGTTCCAAAACCAGCGATACACATAGGTAAAATTACTCCCCACGTCTGCCACTACTCTAATTTTGATCACAGGGGTGCCGACTGAGGAAATCTGCACCGACATTCAATTTGCCTGGGATATATTGGATACTAAACTGATAAGGTTGAAGCAACAAAGACCACCTCAGCAATCTTGCGTTTTCATGCTTAGCCTGAGACAAGAACACGAGAGGCTGATGGTCCGTCTCCACCACAAAAGTCCTACCATACAGATAGATTTGAAACTTCTTTATTGCCCAGATTAATGCTAAACATTCTTTTTCGCTTGTGGAGTATCCTTGTTCCGCCTTATTCAATTTGTGGCTTGCATAAGCGACTGGTTTCAGTTCCCCATCAGGTGAAGATGATCTTTGCAACAAGCCCCTCCGAGTCCTACATTACTTGCATCGGTTCTTAAGACAAAGTCCTGTGTCAAATCAGGCAGTTTGAGAATAGGCTTGCTAGTGAGTTTTTCTTTTAACTCTTGGAACGCTAGTTCACATTGTGCAGTCCAAATAATTTTATCTGGAAGTCCCTTGCGAGTCAGATCAGTCAGAGGAGCACAAATAGCGTTAAAATTCTTGATGTATTTCTGATAAAATCCGCATAACGACACGAATGATCGCACGTCTTTTTTTTGTTTGTGGCCTAGGTGCTCTCTGCAGTTTTTCCAAGTTCTTAGGATCAGGGGTCATATTACCCTGATATACAGTGTGTCCCAAGAATTCCAACTCTTTGCATCCAATACAACATTTTGTTGGCCTAGCAGTCAAATTCGCCTCCCGAAGTCTATCAAACAACATCTCCAGAGCTTCAATGTGTTCTTCAAATGTCTCTGTGGCGACGAGAATATCATCCATGAAATTCGTGATACATGGGTTATTCAGGGGATCCAACAATTTTCGCATCATCCTTGAAAACACACTCGGAGCATTTTTCAGTCCGAATGGTAGCATATTGAATTCATAATGTCCATCCGAAGTGCTAAAAAGCCAAATAAGGTCTCACTTCAGGTTTCACTGGGATCTGGTAATAGCCTTTACTAAGATCCACCTTTGAAAAGTATTTTGCCTTGTTCAGTCTGGCAAATAACTGTTTTGTGTCTGGTAATGGATCCACTTGTCCTTCTGTGACAGCATTCAGTTTCCTGTAATCTATGCACAGTCTGTGTTCCCCAGACGGTTTTCTCAACAAAACGACACTAGAACTAAAAGATGATTCACTGTGCGAAATAATCCCCTCCTTCAACAAATACTCTATTTCTTCCTTCAATGCCTTCTCCTTCGCGAACGGAATAGAATAGGCTCTCATACAGATTGGGTTTGAGTCTACCAGTTTCATGTCATACTGTAGCAAATTTGTATGGCCTGGTTTATCTGTTAATACATCGGTATGTTCCTCCAGAACCTGTTGAACTCTCTCCCTCTGGTTTTTAGTCAGGTGCTTACTGACTTTTACCTGTGCTGCTGTTTCACAAGGATGTAATGGGTATTCATGTGAGGTGAGTGGTTCTTTTTGCATCTGGGTTGCAATAGCCAAGGTCAATAAGGGGGTGCTTTCCTGGAGTGGTCTGTCCAGATACTTCTTTAACAGGTTTACATGATAAACTTTTTCCTTCCCCTTTTTGTCAATTTTATAGTTTGTTCTAGACACCTTCTCTAGAACCGTATATGGACCTTGCCAACCAATTTGTAATTTATTCTGGCTTCCGGGTAGTAGAAGCAGCACCTTCTCTCCGACTGCCAGTTCCCTGTCCTTTGCCTTCCTATTAAAATATGCTGCATGTTTCTTCCTGGCTTGCTTCAAATTATCATTTGCCAGTTTCCATCCAGCTTTCAAACGAGTGGTCAGTTCGTTCACGTATTGATACGATGAGGTAACAGTCTCTTCCGCCTTCTCATCTGTCCAGGTCCTTAATAGAGTTACATCTGGATCTTTATTTTTATCATACGTATTTTTCATGGAACCCGTTTGATCCCGTCCCTTAGAAGCTCTATAATGAGGATTTTTCTTCCTAGAATCATCACTCACAAATCGACCACTACCAATTTTTCTCTGGGGTTTGTCTCCCCACTTAAGATTGTTTATGAGAGATCTTCGCTCTCTTGTCTGTTCTTCCAGTTTATATAAGTCTGACCGAGGGATTGTCATCTTATCCTGGGTAAAATTTCTTCTTTGTACTCTTCGCATAGTGGCCATGTTAATCCATTCAAGTGAAGACTGGGTGTGAAAAGGGGGCTCCCATTCCACTTTGTCTACCCGAGTATAATTAGTTTTCCTTTAGGCCTAAAGTTGCCCCGTGGCGTTTCTAGGTCCTGCACATATTTTCTCTTTGTGGGTGTTCCCTCATGAAATACGCCACATGCTTCTACAAAGTTTTCAACATCGACATTTACGTCGGGCCAATAGTATTTTCGAGCAATCTTTTGGCAGATGGTACCGACTTTCTCATGGTCACCATCTTTTCCAACATGTAAGCTCCTTATTAAGTTTGCCCTATATATCTTGGGAAGAACTAACTGTCCGTGACCAGTGAAAATCTTGTTCCTGTCTTCCTGTATAATAGTTTGTTCTTCATGAAATATTCCCCCTTGCTCGGAGGTGTGTGGCATTTGGGCAATTTTTTAAAACATGGCTTGAGTGTCCTATCCTCAGCCTGCGCCTTCCTCATCTCCTCTGGATGAGCATTTATAGGTTCACCTTCTTCCTCCTTCTTCTGTGACCTGGTCTGCACTGTCGCCCTGATCACAGGTTTCTCGGGATTCCCCAAGAAGACGTATCTACACCCCAATATCAGAGGGTAGATTGGTTCATCTATCACTGCTGCTCTGATTTCTCCTTCCACATAGCGAGTTTTCACCGTTATCCTTGCGATGGGAAGTGTCATGAGTGGTATGTCCTTAGTCGCCCCTTGTATTTCCACTGTTTCTGTGGTATACTGACTTGGGTCCACTAGGCTAGACTTCACAACTGAATCATGATCCAAACCTGTATCATAAAGGCACCTTATGGTGACCCCATTACAAATAACATCCTCACAAACTGGGGGGTGATAAGGTTCATGTTGTCCATTAGGATTAACCTTTAATCTTTGCGTCCCCGACTTCATTGCAGCAATGTTTGAAGGTTTCCTTCTACAAAATTCGGTGTTATGGTTATCCTTCTTGCACCATTTACACCATCTTTTCCCTTGGTTCAACGGTTTTCTTTCATTGAACTTTTGGTCATTGAACTGTGAGTTTCTGTCGCGATAGTCATTTCTTGGCCGCTCAAAGTTTGTCCTACCTTTATTTCCCTGCTCTCTATTATCAAATTTATTAAATTGCTGTGGAGCTTTAAAATTGTCTATGTGCTTCTTTTTAGCACCACTTACCTCTGCATGAGCTGCCTGATACCTCTCAGCAACATTTAAAATTTCCCCCAACTTCTCTGCACCTTGTTCCATGAGAAATTTTCTCATGTCTGGAGCCATGGACTCTCTCAATTGCTCAATCATGATCATTTCTTTAAGATCTTGGGTCTTCCCCAGAGCCGTCCATTTCTCCAAATAGGTTTCTAGTCTAGCAGAGAATTGGTGGTATGTCTCCCCAGACAACAGTTTGGCATTTCTAAATTTCTTACGATAAAATTCACCATTCTTCTCGTACCTTAATAACAAAGCCTGCTTTAACATGTCATAATTGTCTTGGTCTTCCCTGTTCATTTTGGCAAATACTTCATAAGAAGTACCTCTCAATCCCTGTGATAGCTTTAAGCTCCACCTCTCTCTCTCTCTAACCCATATGTAGTAGCTAATAACTCAAAACGTCCTAGGTACCCCTCTATGTCATCGTCTTTTTCAACAAAATGGTCTAAATGAAACCCCATAGCGGAGTTTGAGGCTCCCAGACTGGGCGTAGCATCTGAGGCAAAAGGGCTGGCACCATTTTCAGGAGCCTGGCCTTGTAATTCCAGCTCCCTTAGTCGTAATTCGTGCTCCCTTTGCAACCTTCTATCTTCTGCCTCCCTTTCGGCCTTTTTATCTTCTGCCTCCCTTTGCTGTCGTTTTTCTTCTGCCTCAATCTGCAGCCTCTTTGTCTCAGCCTCAATTTGTAACCTCTTTTCTTCAGCTAACCTTTCAGCCTCTAATTTTCTTTCAGCCTCTTTTTCTAATCTCCTTTCTTCCCGTTCAATATATTTATCACATTCAGCCGTTACATATTGAATTAAAATTTGCCCATCCATTCCCATCTCCTTCGCGGTGAGCACAGCAGCTGATCTAAATTTTGCCAGCTCCGCCATACTTTTTAGACAATATAATAATATACAAGCTAAATCTCTAACCAGTAAATACACTAAGTACTTCTAATTACTATATGACTATAGTCTAACCAATTCTAACTAACCAGTTAACTAATTAATTATTACTGGCTGTGAAGATTCACCAACTTTTATCTGTAGGGACACTTTTAATGTTAAAGGGAATTTTACAATTTATTTCCCTACTTTTATTTCTCCCACCAGGAGATCCTAATATTACTGTTGGGCTAATTATCCCCGGACAAGACCCCAATATATGTAGTGGTGTTTGATGGTATTGTATGATGGTGATATTACTAAATGTAATTGTATGAGGCCAGCTGTGAAGGCTCCAGAGATAAAATGTAGTTGTGAATTGTCAGAAGGCCTTTCTTGCTACCACTACGACCTCACACTTAATTTTTTTTAATGAATGTGGCTACGTAAAGTGTCTAGGGTTATGATATGTAGTGTGGTGTAATAGGTTATAGATATACCCACAGATATTTAACAAGACTAATAATATTAATAAATGTTAAAATACACTGAACTAACTCACGTGTGTAAAATTTTTTGATAGAATTACATTTATTTTGTTCTGGATCAATTTTTTAGGTTGACCAGAACTTAAAAGGATTTAGAGATTATGAAAGAAATGCATGGAATATTATATCATAAATGCAATAGTGTACATATATATGTACTATACTAGTTAGTTTTATTAAAATGTTCTAGTAGTCATCTACTTGGGAGGATAGTTAATGTTTGTGCTGTTGGGGTGGCCTCATCACACCTGTCTATATTGACTACACAGTGTCCAGAAAATGGTGGGAATTTTTATGGGGATATTAGTAACTACAAAGCGTTGGTGAATGTCCAGCAGACCAGAGGCTCATTCATCTTGTAGTTGTAGCTCTGGTGCTGAAATCTGGTGGTCCCACCTCTCCGGGCTGGCGGGCAATAATGGTGGTCTCTGTCACAAGTACTGCACAGATACACTCGAGTAAAGTCACCAACTGAATAGACACTGCTTTGTTGACAACAGAAACTCACAGCTCTGCAATCAAAGTATGGGCCATGTGTCAAAATCTATTCTCTACCCACGTCTGGACACAACACTGACACAACAACCACATCATACAGACAGGTCAGATCTCTCTGACCAAACAGCACATTTACCATGGTGGTTTTACATCAGATAGATCCTCCCAGACTATAGATTCTGAAAAATATTTATTAGTTTTCTGCCCTAAAAGAGGATAGGTAATATGTTTTTTTCAATTATTCTCAACACTTTTGATCAGGTCTTGCCTAACCCTTGCTGGAGTTTATGTATTTATTGTTGGTCCCCTAGGAACCCTGACTTGGGCGGGGGTCCTAGAGCAAAATCCCTACTTTGTTTGTGAAGGCTAGATTTCGATATGGCAGTATTCAAAATCCACTCAACCATGAAACAATAATCAAAAATTATTACAAAAGAATTAATTCAATCTTACCTAGATTATGTATAAAATAATTCACAGAATTGCTAGCAAAAACTCAGGCTGAGTGCTGGCTTATCAGTATTAGGCGTCTCCCCTAAATTTATTTTCACTTTCTTTCATATTGGATATCACCCACAGATCGTTTAAAATCTTTGTCTATCACTGAACAAACTTTGTGAATAATGGGCCCCCACTTTCGCGTGCTAGAGCGCTAATTGATATGATTTGTCTGTGGCCAATCACTGGCCTAGGTTTTTTTTTTTTTAAAATTCAAATTTTCCCTACACTATAGTCATTTTCAGTTTCAGTGCTTTCAGCTCCAAGTACGGATGGTTTTATAAATCTGTTAGTCCCTGTCCGGTCTCTACTTGTGTTTCTACCACAAAAAGTAACTTGATTTTTTGAGACCAGCCTTTCTTCTCTCCCTCTCAAAATTTTGTCGTTAAAAAGTTAATATTTAGGAACACAGCTACCCTCCAATGTTCCCTCTCTTCCATTAACTACGTAGATTTTTTGAACAACTGCGTCCTCCAAGGTCGTCGTGTATTTTTTGTGCAATTAGCGACACTTTTAGATTCAATACAGTCTGTCGATGATGTGAACAACACTGTCTTTTGTCATTATCTTCAATATTATCTATCCGTCTGTAAAATTAAGAACATATAAGTTCACTGCTCAGAATAGGCCATCCGGCCAGCTAATTTTTATATTCCTAACATTAATATTACGAAAAAGTTACTTTTTTAAATTTTTGTAATATTTCGAAACATCTGCGTTTAGCCCGCTGAATTTCCAAATCAAGGGCTTGGTACTCGCGCAAAAGCGGTCCAATAAATGACTGTGGCGTAACATATCTATGTGTCCCTTCTGTCGAGTTGCTTACTTTTTATGTTCAACTTGGGAAAAACGTGACTTTTTCTCTCCGTTTCCCCCTCCCCCAATTGCAGCTTCTCCTTAGCCTTTCAAAGTCTCACGCAATCTTTCCAGTCATATTTTTTCCTTTTTTATCCGCCGTTCCTCTGTCTAGTCGATAGAACTAGTCAATTTTTTATGGAGGATGATGACCCGCGGTCTAGGCGATCATGTACTATTCGCAGCCTACGCATTATGTTTTTATCCTTAAATGTTATCTTTGGATGGATTTTACCGTTGTATCTCTGTCAATTTCACTACAGTTCTATTACACCAACTATAATTTTAGGTGCGCGTTAAAAATATAAATAATTTCATTAATCGTGTAGTTTCTCATCTCGAGTATGGTTAGATTCAGTTACAACTGTCTTTTATCATCTTTACATTTTATAATTTTTTTTAAAATGTTTCCCTAATCTCAATTATGATGGACAAAGTTAGGCATCAAAAATTTTAATTGGCCATAATTGGACAGATAAACCGCGTCTTTTGATTCTAGCGTCCTGCTAGTCACTCACTCGAACCTATTGTCTGGTTTTTGGCGCTCATGATTTTTTTTTGTTTTCTTTTTTTTTTCTGTATCCACCTTCTAACAGCATCTTCGGATAGACCTCTATCAGACAGACCATCACAAATTAGAAATTATTGTTGGTAGAAACGCCATTCTCTCTGCAAAACGTCTGCTTTTTTTGCATCTTTCTGCTCTTTCGACAAAATGAGGGAAACTCGATCCCGCCTCGACGGCCAAACACAACATCAGTGTAAACAACAACCGAGTAGGGCCCTGGGCGCTGGCAGACAGGAGCTGGTCTGGAATTATTAAAATAAAACCTCCGATTCTCATGGAAAGGATAGAATTGGTTCACTCACCCCCTTTCGCAAACTTCTCTTTTCTTTAGAACTTTTATTTGTGAGACACTCTGCTACAAACGGTTTAATTGCTTCAACCTGCTCTGAGGCTTTTGTCGTCAAGGCCAGAATGCCTTTTGGTGTAAAACATACAGACTTGGGCACGTGAACTGGGCATGCGTTAAAGAATACTCAGCGAATAAGATGATAAAATCAGAAACGTCCATTCACCTCTGTGAAATTTAATTAACCAAAGTGACCCGATGAAAGAATAACAAGCATTTGCTATCATATTGAGTCAAATTTATCTATATATTATTAAGGAGAGCCTTGAGGGGAAAATAGCAAGCCTGCTTTAGCAGAGTAGCCCTTCACAAATGACGAGGAAATCACGAGAGACAAAAATAATGTTCAATTTTTTCCATGTGAATCGAAAATTACGTCGCATCCAATACCAAAAATCTCTTCACTGGATAATTTTTTCAAAGGAAGAAATAATGGAAAGAAAGAAAGAAGGAAAGAAAGAAAAAAACAGACAGAAAGAAAAGAAAAACAGACAGAAAGTAAAGAAGGAAAGGGAATGAAAGAAAGAAATACAGACAAAAAATAACGAAAGAAAGAAAAAAACAGACAGAAAGAAAGGACGGAAGAAAGGAAAGCAAAAACAGGATCAAAAAAGAAAGAAAGAAGAAAAACAGGCGGACAAGAAAGAAAGAAGGAAGAGAAACAAAAAGAAAAACAACAATAAAAATAAAGGAAAGAAAGGAAAAATAAAAGGGGAAATGGTATAACTGATGGCCTGAATCGTCGGAATATCTAGTGTAATGACACGAATTCAATGACCACCGATATCTGTAGTAGTAGTAGTAATCGGCTGCGGTTAATGTGATCAGGCAGGGGACAATAAATAGTGTTTCTTATAATGTTTAATTGACATACATGCTGCATAAATTCATAATTCCCTGCGTGTTGTGGTTCGGTTCCATTATTTCTTCTTTGAAAAGTTTGGAGTATCGTTCTTACGCTTTCTTTTGCCTCTTCAACGGTGTATTACAGGCAGCCTTCTTACCACTGCCCCTGTACAGATAGTTGTCTGGCCCTGAGGACTGACATTTCTGGTATAAAGGGAAAAGTAAAGGTAGCTCTCATACCAGATGCGTGTGGTACAGGAGTGAATTGTTAGAGAAGTATACTCACTTAACTTATACTAAGGACTCATGTTTAAGCGTGTTGGGTGACCTGTTCCCTTCCTCCGCAACTTTTGCTGGGACCTAGTATATGTGAAGTTCTCGAACCGCTTCAACTAGCCCAACAGCATAGTATCTTGCTATGGGGCTACTTTATTACCCGTTTACATTAGTATTACATCTTCTGTTTGTGCGCACCACAACGTGTTCTCACGTAATGTGAATCTTCTGTTGTGCTCAAAACGGAGTTTGGTTAGTGCATCGTGAACGACACCCGCATTAAAACAATAACGTCAAGAGTAATTAATGCAAGCAGACTCTGGTGGAAGATGTCAGAATGTTAGCATTTTTGACTGCTAGTGGACTTTTTTGGAATATGTTTCTTTAGAGAGGTTAATAAGAGTTTCGTCGAGCTCCTTGCTCCAGTAGTGTTTTGTCCCGCTGATCTACTGCTCATTTTCCCTAGGATGTCGGCAGTTTTTGATTGAAATGCCAGGGATTATGGTGTTTATGTCAAGAGCGTATTTCATAAATTACTGGCTTCGGTTACATATTTGATGATACATGTCCGCGCTAATCGACTGTAAATCGCGGGACATCTGACAGGCGGACTGATTTTTTTATACTTGATGTGCATAGACTTGAATGTCTTATGTAAATGGACCCAGTTGGACAGTGTGATCATATTTCATCATCTTAATGATGAGGCTCTGACATTGAGTCATTAAACTGGGTCTGTGACTAAAAGAAAGGACCTTGCCTAAGATTTATAAGTAGGCTGTTGGGGCCCATTTTCTTTGAAAATTACCTTGGCCCAAAAGGTACAACTATTATAATAGTTTTCTGTAATAACTCAAGAAAGCATCGCAACAGTTATTGGGGAGCCCAAGCCATGAGATTTGAACCACAGTTATTGATAT